>VXCM01004354.1:77447-97451 GCA_014773175.1 Lucifuga dentata
CACACACACACACACACACACACACACACACACACACACACACACACCAATATCCTTTCATCTGCTGTTGCTTCCACTGTCACTTACTTGCTGGTCAATGAACTGACAGTGAAACCCCTCTGAATCCAACCGGGTGAGTAGACAACAAAGAAGCTATAGTCTACTGTACACTGTGTGTATGTGTGTGTGAGAGAGAGAGAGAGTGTGTGTTCCACTACAGTTGTACAAGTAAGCATGTAACAGTCGTTAATTTATGGTACACTTATAGCCTATGACGAGTAGATATCAGCGCTTATCTTTGCAATAGGCCAGTCATTTGAACTGATGCTGTACCTGGCATCTCTCAGATAATTCGTTTTGTTTGTATTGTGGCCCACAATATTTGGTTTCCAGTGGGCTCAAACCCCTGCTGTTGGAGGTTCACAGATAGGAGAATCTTTCACTACAAAGCCAAATGAGGGAAAAATTTGTCTCCTCAGCAACTGGCAACCAGGTCATGTGAAGAGGCTCTAATTCTGCTTTTATAGCCCTTTAGCTTTCTGTACTGAACTTTTTTTAGTACTGTATTTTCATGTAATGTAGATGGGGGGGGNGGGGGGGGGGGGGGACAGATAAGTCTGGCCTAGTTCGCCATAGAAAGATGCAACTCAGAGATTAATTAACCGATATAAACTTGTTATAACTCCACACACTTCTATCCTCTGGTGGGTTCCAGTTAAAGCCTTTGTCATGTTTTGGGAAAAGTGAAAATGTGAGTGGAGTAAATTAGATGGGTATGATGGGTTGAGAACTAGTTCAAATCCACAATAATGGTAGGCAGCCATGTTGAACACTATTGTGTGTGTGTGGGCCTGTTGTCTTGAATAAACAGTAGACTAATAAGTGCTAAAAAAAGAAAAGAAATATATGACTTCTACAAACAACAATATTATGGGACTTGCTCTCTTAAATACCGGACTCAGAACTTACCAATCAACCATGACATGCTGTCTTTTACTGTTTTATATGTGTGTTTGTATTTCTGATTTTCTTTTACAATATGACTTTAGACTTAAGGATATGAATAACAAATTTAAGGAAGATTTTCACTGTACATTAAGGCAAACCTGTGTGTGTGTGTGTGTGTGTGTGTGTGTGTGTGTGTGTGTGTGTGTGTGTGTGCCTGTATGTGTGTGTAAAATATGTACCATGCATCAGAGCTCATTTTCCTCAAATTGCACCCATTTGTAAGAAGTGTTGCCTCCCCCTCAACTTGACCTCCGCTTGACCTGATGTTCTTAAAACAACACTCCAGTTTCCCGGTGTTGGAAATTGAAACAGGAAATCAGATGAGAAATCAGATAGAAATCAGAGAAAAGCTGTCTGGCTGCTGTGTTACTCAGAGCCGTGCCAGCCAACACAGATTACGGTTTCTCCTCTCCCACTTCAACAAGCTTTGAAGTTGCGTGAGTAAGTTTCTTACCAACCCAGCAAGTGGGTTGATAGGGGGTTCAGAGAAAAGGGCAGACTCTCGTTTCTGTAAGGAGGGCAGTCCAGACCTCAGGTTGACACTTGAAGTCATTTTAGATGCGCTTGGTTTTCCATCATCTCTGCTTTAGCTGCAGGTTTAGGTGCAGAGGGGAAAGGCCCTCTAGGTGTAACACTGTTTGTAGTGGCATCACGCAACCAAAGTCAGCAGGGGCCAATTTCCTGAGGGCTGTAGCGGGGTGACATTCTTTTTAACGCTGAGTTTTTACAATCTCGTACATGTCGTGGGCTTTTGGCGCCACTTGATAAAAATCAACTGCTGAGTGAAATAAAGTGACTGATCGTAGCATATGATCTTCGTAGCATCCCACAGGCTCATTAAGATGAGCAAAGAGATGGTATTTATGCACACTTTGTCTTTTCAAAGGGATTGTGGGGACTGTGAGGCAAACATGCAGGTTTTTGTTTTAGTCACTGATACTGAACCACGTTTTACAGGATGAGGACAGGAAGTGTCTCTTTTTCTCTTTCTCTCGTTCTCAATTGCTCCAGTAGCCCTTCTTCTGTATTTCCTGCATTTCCTCTATACTCCATCTCCATATTAATTTATTTTTTACATCTATTTTCCTCTTATCTTTCTTCTGTTTTACTTTCTCTCCCTCCCATGACACCTCTGTTCTCCCTCGTTATCATGCAGTAGAACCCAGAACTCAGTGTACCCGTGTATTTTTATGCATTATAACAGATTTAATGTCCACTTCTTCCTCAAATACACGTTTGCACAACATGAAAAACATGAAAAACTTGAATTAAATAAAAGGCTTACCATGCAAAAACCCAAACCACACATCCTTTTACAGAGGAAATAGTCTAACAACAAAAAATGTCTTCACAATGTTCTAGTAAAAGTAAAAAAAATAAAATAAAATAAAAAAAAGGTGGTTGTTGCACCAAGTTGAATTGGGCATGTGAGCATGTTTACCTGTTTACTTTTTAAGAAGTACATTAGATATGATGTAAACTCCACATTACTAAAACACTAGCTGGTAATCTCATGTGCATCTTTTTTGTATATTATTACTAATAATCGCTAACAAAATATGTGCAATTATTAATGAACTGTATGTTTCAGCGTGTTTCACTACTTTTGAATGAATCACTTTCCAGTTGGACATTAGTGCTGTAGTTTTCACCCTCATAGTTTACTCAGACAGAGAAGCATGTTAATGCCTGTGAATGCAGCAGGGCAGGTTCTGCCTTTTGTCTCTCGCATTACTTAATATACCAGACCAGCTTCTGTGCTGATTTCTCTTGTGTCATAAGCTTGTACAGTTTCTTTGCTTCACTGCTAAATGACTCTACAGTAATGTGCAGGAATGAGGTTTCTGCCCCCTCAGAAGAAACAATCATGACTCTGGATATTTTAGACATCAGGACTTAATCATTGTAAGCTTCTTCTTCTTCTTCTTCTTCTTTTTTTTTTTTTTTTTTTTTACATGATTCTGGAATATTTTAGTATTTTTCTTTCTGCTTTTTTCTGTTATTAAGGACCATATCAGTTTAATTCAATAAAATGTGAGTAGGGATTACAGCATAATATACACAGCTAAAAACTTGAGAATAGAATAGAATAGAATAGAATAGAATAGAATAGAATAGAATAGGGGAGTTGAAGATCTTCTCATGCAGTAATCTGATCTCCAGGTTTTGCTTCATTCTCCTCTGGACTGAATCATTGCAGTTGTGGAGAAATGTGATCATTGAACATTTCATTCCTTTTGCAACTGCATCCCCAAAGGAAAGATTTCACATTTCACTTTTTGACTCCTTGTTTTTTCTACCATTCTGTTTCAACATCACTACCTAACACTCCTGAAGTTCTTTACAGTGTAGTGTTTTGTTTTTTTATATATATAAATAATCCAAGGAAGAGTCAATGTAATTTCTTTATTTAAGGTTATTTCTTTCCATTTGTATTAAAATATTTTACTTGAGAGGCTTGTTGCTCTGACAGCGTTGATCCTGTTTCGTAGACGCAATAGCTTGCCAGACCTGCCTGCCAGTTTGCCGTTGGCCTTTTGTCATTATGTCACGCTTCAGGCAAATGCAGGTTGCATGTATTCCGACATGTTGTACACGTACCTGCAAGACAAGATGTGGCATGTGGATAGAAACCTGAGAGCTGCTGACAGACGGTACGTATTACCATGCATGGGCACACATACACACATACACACACAGACACACACACCCTTACATATTGCATAAACCTTCCAGATTCTCTGTCAGCTTTTATCACGTTTGACAGGATGTTTGCCCACACAGCAATCACAGATGCAAACATGTTGAATTCATTAGTTTTGAACTATTTCCTTTCATTCACTTTCCTTACATGTACACAGTTCCAGCAAGGAAACATATTTTCAGCTCAGATTATGACATGATTTAAGCACCTTGGTTTAACTGCCAGGCTGCAGTTCTTCCTTATTCTCTTTACATGCTGTGTTGAAGAGTCTGCTGAGTATAGAGCAGTGTCATGAATTTCCTCACGAGATAGGATTTCTTCAAGTCTCCGTGGTGCCATTTGATTTTTTAAGACATTCTGGGGACTCGCTCCCAGTCACCTCTCTCCTCAGCTCTCTCCCCCGTAAGATTTGTGTCTCTGTCAAATGATGACATGCCAACCAGGACAGAAGTCCCTCCAATGCTTCATCTATTTTAGGTTTGGATCGGATGGCAATTGGCCAACAACTAGAAAAATAACCAGGTTTCTCTGGTTATTAATAGTCAGCACTTTCCCCCCTGGTGGCTTCCAAGTCAGTGTTTAACATCAGATTTGGCTTCCCCCCATGAAAATACACACACAAAACACATACCCCTCTGTTCTTCTCAAACAATGTGGCAGTCGCTGTGAATTTGAAGTGGCCCCTGCTGATTTTCTTTGCCCCATTCCCAACAAGTAAAAAGGAAATAATAAGTAATTGAGAAAGAGAGGATGTTTGTTCCATCGGGATGTTTTGCTAAGTCATTTAGAGCCATTTTTATACCTGATTCCACTGTGCCATCTGATTACTCCTTTTATAGTTTTGTCCTGTTGTGTAATTCATCACATTCTTTGTCACATTTTTTTCCAAATCTGACATTTGAGGTTGATTACAGGAGGTTTATTTTGAGACTCTGTGCTTTGTACATGAGATATTTTAAGATATTTTAAGTATGGTTGTAGATAAAGTATCTATTTTCCAATTTATAAGTGCAGATATTTTGATATTTGCACTAAACACATCAGGTTTGGGGTTTTTTAGGGAGTTTTTCTTGCCTTCATAGAGAGCTTGGGCTGGGTCAGTAACCATTGATGCATGGGCCTATAAAGCCCTTTGAGATATGGTATGTGATATTGAGCTATACAAATATTATACTTGGTAGAGCAGGAAGAGATGGAAAATATGAGTTGTTGTGAGTCCGGAGGACCAGGATTGAGAACCTATAGGTCCTAGACAATGGCTTATACATACTGTATATCTCAAAATATGTTTTACTTCATTTACTGCAGACCAAGTCTTAAGACCAAGTGTTTCTTATAAAAAATTTACACATATGATTTTATTAACCTTACTTCTAGGTATTAGTATTGCCTCAGGGCACTCATTTCCTTGACATTTCCATGACAATAAAAGAAGTGATCTACCAGAAACTCACTGACTATGTAAGAGTTTTAGGGCCTGATGGTCAAACTTAGTATTGATTATATAACCACATAAATACCTGTGTGGATTGTACTGATTGACAGTATTGACCTGTGATGGCTGGACCTTGGTCATCCTCAATGTGTGACCATCTATGAGGAATATTGGAATGAGTAAAAACTAGTATGTAGCTCAAGGCTTCAGAGTATTACATCACCTTTTACAACCAATTCATACCTCAATTGCCAGAACGTGTCCTTTAACAGGTGCAGTTTGTTCCAGTCCACAAGTTAAACTCCTTGGCCTCAGACAGACAAAGGCTCAAACAGTCCTGCTTTCCTCATCCTTAGATTTGGCAATCACATTGTGAGCAACCCAAACAGCAACAGAAGAAGACAATGTTTTCAGCAGAATAGACATGTGTCAGTGGCAGAGTTCATCTTGTACTCCCCGTGACACAATCTGCCTCCCTGTTTACTAGATAACGTGTGTGAGTGTGTGTGTGTACGTGTGTGTGCATGTGTGTGCATGCATACTGTATGTTGTCCAAGTTTTGGACTTTTTCAAATGGACATAATGACAACATTCAGATTATATGCCTGTGAGCTGGTGCATATGGGTTTGTCTATATTTTTATGGTCATATGTCACTTTCCCTACTTCTTTTTCTCCTTCTCTTTCCTCTTATTTTAGTTTTCTCCCTCCCTCCCTCATATGCTCATGCTCCCTCTCCCTTTCTGACCAATCTCTCTCTCTCTCTCTCTCTCTCTCTCTCTCTCTCTCTCTCTCTCTTTCTCTCTCTCTCTCTCTGTAAGGTTGATTCATGGTTCTTGTGTTGTTTTCTTTTAACAAGGTCACATACAATCAGCAACAGATATTGCATCAGCTAAAACTTTGCTGCTTCATCTCTCTTCCCAGTAGACATGGTGGACACCCAGCAACTCTTAGCCTGGCCTGTCAGTTTCAGTCTGAGCGCCGTGGATCTCTCTGAACTGGACGACAGCTCCCACTCCCTGGACATGAAGCATTTCTGCACCTTAGACTACACTTCCATCTCCTCATCCTTCCTACCGTCTTCTCTTTCTCCACCTCTTGTGTCTTCCATATCCTCCAGCGGTGTGACCTATGACCCCAGTTCAACACAGAATGAAAACCACTTGACCAACATGGACTACAATAGCTTGCACAGCTACAGGATGGAGCCAGACACAGAGAGTAAGTATATCCAGTGGTTTTAACCAGAACTAAACCCATCTTCTTAGTTTCTGTTGCAAAAAATCTTACAATTTAGGAGCATGAGAGAACACCTTTTGATTAATCGATTAATTAATGCATCAGAGGTTTAAAAACCAAATTCAAACAAAGTGATTTGAAGTGAAGGTGTGTCTTTGATTTACCTACAAACTGCTGTTCGTATAAAAGAAATACTTTTTTTTTACATCTGGCCAAATTTTATAAACTTTGGATAAACTGCATTCTTCAGTGAATCAGTTGTTTCAAAGAGTGAATCATAAAAGAAACCACTGAAAACATAATAGAACTAATGAGCTGCTATAGTTTGAGAGTAAAGTTTTGTCTTGAGATTACTGCCATTCTTTGAATTATAGCATTAGCGTAAGATTATACATGTGTTTAATTATTGTTGACCAAATTAGTGCAGTTGCTTTTACCAGTTTGTAGAGCAGTTTTATTTTGGAAGCATCAAATTTAATTCAATCAAGTTAAACAGAATAAAATTGTGGGCAGAATGTGAGATTTGATAAAGTGGAGAAAGAATTCATGAACTAATGTAAATCAAATTAAAATTTGAAAAAAAAAAAAAATTGTACCTTGGTTGAAATTATGANAACTAATGTAAATCAAATTAAAATTTGAAAAAAAAAAAAAATTGTACCTTGGTTGAAATTATGAGAATAAGGGTTACAGCCAGGTTGGAGGTTGTGTAACAGCAGCTTCCCCAACATTAAAATTAATTAAAATTGATAAGTCCATTAGAAATAGATTCCTTTCATATTAGTTGTTAACTGTCATCTGTTTTCTCTGTCAGATTTAATCAAACTGGAGCCAGAGTCGCCTCCTCAGTACTCTGAAAATCTTCTGTTCTCCAAACTCCAGGATGATGCATTGCCATCAACTCCACTGAACATTGAGTGTCGTGTGTGTGGAGACAAAGCTTCAGGGTTTCATTATGGCGTCCATGCCTGTGAGGGCTGCAAGGTATGATGCAATAATAAACCAAAGATGCTCACATTTTTGACCATCAATCCCTAAATTTAAACAAATTATGTACAAGCATATAACCCTGTCTCATGCTTTTCAGGGCCTCAGATTTTGTGGTCTGAAGCCCTTGTAAATCACCAAAAAGCATGAGGATTATCATCATTAATCATCTGAAAGACTCATATTGTGTCTAACACTGAGTACACTACAGTTAAGAAGAAATTGGCTGCAGCTGTCAAACATCAATGCAAGATAAATGGAAACAAAGCACCAGATGTAATACCATACAGGAAATGGCAAAAACATTTGATGTCTTCTGTTTCAGTTTCAACTACAAATCATTGGGTTTTGTTTCTTTACTTCTCTTCCTTTTTCTCTCTCTCTGAGTTGAAACATGTTGGTGGAAATAATAATTCTGTAATGCATGGAGAGAAGTGGGTAATATTCATCTCTTTTTTTGTTGTTGTCTGTCACCCTAACCACAAGCCCCATACATTTTCCACTCTGCTGTGCCTCAAGAAAGACTTGTGCTTCTCTAGTCATACAGCTCTCCGTCTGCCTGTCTTTATAGAGAGTATAAATAACTAATAGAGTGTGGGGGAACAAGTTTCACATACCTTTCCACATACATTTATTTTTCTTCAAAATAAAGACATCAAAAGAAGAGATATAAAATGTGATACAGCCCTCAAAACAGATATCTATATCTATAGCTAGAGTGAAAACCATTACAGATAGTCTATTCAAGATAGAAGCTACCTGAGGACCACTTTAGGGTAAGAACAATTGAAAGTATCCGAAATATTCAAGTCTTGGATCGCTCACCATGTGACCCCCAACCATTAGACCAATCCTCCCTACAAAACTGCTTCAGCTGATCAGTATATCTGAGATTTCTGTCATCTTACATCATCCAACTTTTATTGTGCTTCAGATGACACGACATCGATATTCTTTTCCGTAAAATTGCTTGATAGTTTTTAATTTATTGGTCCCTCAATGATTGTAAGCTGTCCAGGCCCCAAGGCATCAAAGTAACCCCCAAGCTGTGCTGTTCCCTCCACCACGCTTCATGGGTGGGAAGAGGTTTTGGGGATGGTGCACATCAGTTGCTGCTTCTCCAAATAGGCTATTATGCATTTCTGCAAAATCTTATCTGTCCCAGAAGCCTTTTTGCATATCCAGGCAGTCTTTTGCAAACTTGAAGCATAGCAATGTTTTTGGAGAACAGTGATTTTCCTCTGTGGTGTCCTTCCATTTCTTTCTTTTAATAGACTTCACTCTCAATGTCATTCAGTGGAACTCCTGACTCCAGCCAGCTTTTGGAGATATTGTCAGCTCAGGGGGTCACTTACTTGTTAAATGGACTGTAAATATTTATATGGTGCATTCAGTATTGACAAGTACAGTTATTTCTCTGTAATAACTGTAAGATCAGAGCACATTTTAATTAAGAGTAATTAATGCAAGTATTCAAATAATACCATCAAATATACAAACCTTTTCTTGCAATTACAGTATATTTGCAGTAAAGCATAGTGTACCTTCAAATGCTAGATAATAACAAGATAAGGCACTAATCATTGTTCTGCAAAAACTCTCAGGAGAGACTCAGCAGAAGAGGGGGGTCAGCCAAGCAGGCAAACGCTTTTATTGTTTCAAAACACAAAACATTCTTTTTTGAGGTGGAGTCTTGACCCTCTTTAACTTCCTCATTCTTAAAATAGCCCACTATTAAAAAGGAACATCTGGTGAATTATAGGAATGAAGATGCCAACCTCTCCAACCTCCATCACATATTATGATTCTATTCTATTCTATTCTGTTCTATTCTATTCTATTCTCCATTAGCTTTCTTAGTCAGCAATAGCAACCACTACAGCCATCAGCAGTCTCGTGACTGGGAGTAGGAGTGTGTGTTAGGAGTTTGACCATGCCTGACTCTGCATGGCTAAAAGCTGAGATAAGCACAAGTCTTATGGCTGCCTCGGTCCTAAGGTTGAGAACATCAAACCATAAGTCCACCCTGAAATAATAATTTACTTTACTTTGGTATAAAAAATTGTTTCCTGATATTTTCTCTTTCTCAGAGGAAGAACTTACATTAGAATAACGTGAAAATGTCTTCACACTTAACATACATGTATTTTTGGGTCTGTACAATTCCCTGAAGATGGAACTTCCCTGTTGATGGAAACAGAAGTAGCTGTGCAGAGCAAATGTAAAAAAAAAAAAGAGGNGGAACTTCCCTGTTGATGGAAACAGAAGTAGCTGTGCAGAGCAAATGTAAAAAAAAAAAAGAGGGATGTGTGAAATCCATCTGTAGTAGTGTGTTTCTTTCTCTTCTTTCTTCTTAGGGTTTTTTCAGACGCACAATCAGGTTAAAGTTGGTGTACGACCACTGTGACCTTCACTGTCGCATTCACAAGAAGTCCCGCAACAAATGTCAGTACTGTCGCTTCCAGAAATGCATCAATGTCGGCATGTCACACAACGGTAAGACATGCACACTGTCATACATATAAGAAAGTTAATGGACAGTAGCCATGCTTTGTTTGGTATAAATCTCAATATTGAGGTTACATAAACCAACTTGTAACCAATAGGGGGCAAAAAGACTTCAAAACAAACTCAAATAACAGCTTTCAGCTTGTCACTTTCTTTTGGCTTATATGTTGGCAAATAGCTGCAAATAGTCCAGCATTCATTCTCTGTATTTACTTCTAAAAATTAATAAGGAAAGCATATGTATGTTTAGTTTGCTAGATGCCCCAATTTCTTCACCAGCTGTTGCCCTGACGCACTCACCCACTGGGAGGATTTATAAAAACCATGAATTATCAAAGCTACCTTAAATTAAAGTATTTCCTTTTTATACCTGTTCTTCTGACAAGCAAACAACCAAAGAAACTATAAATAACGATGTTGGTAAAAAGACCAGTTCTTCTTAGTAAGTGCAACCCCAAGAAATGCATCATTATAGATCAAAAACTGATCCTCTGTTGTCCTCTTAAAACAGCAGCTACACCTTCACCACTGCTGCCATTTCTGTCTTCAAGGTGCAGTGGTGATACATGCAGCAGTACACAGGTGGCCTACGTGTTGCCAGCTGCTGCTTCTGTGGTCTGCCTATGTCACAACTCCTGTCATGTTTCATTTGCCATGGCTCTTTTACTCCACTTGCAATACGAACAGTGTTCAAAGATGAAATGGTGTTTGAAGGCTTATTGTAAATGTTAGTCCTTCCTAAGAGTTAAAACACACACACACACACACACACAAAGAAAAAAGAGATGCAGATGTGAAGGTTTGGTAAAACTCATTTTTTTCAATAGTTGTGTTAGTCTCAGGTTGTTTCAAAAGTGAGCTGTTGCAAACACTTCATTGGTTGACATTGGGACTTCATATTTCCATATTTATTATATCCATCTGCATGTGGTTAAAAAAACTGCCATGTTGGAGAAGTTCTCTATACTCTGCTGGTAATAAATTTACATTCACGTTACCTGGTTATCTTTTTTTTTTTTTTTTTTNTTTTTTTTTTTTTTTTTCCGAAGTTCAATGCTGTGTTTGACTTACAACTTGGAACTCGGAATTTCCAACCTCTGACTGGAAAAAGTCAAAGAAAATGCCCCCTCAACACAGAATTCCTACTCGGAAAGTCGGGCAAGGTTACTCAATCCTGAGTTCAATGTTGAAGTCATTTCAATATGGTTGCTCACACTCTATTTATAAATGAACTTTTAGAAGCATTTTCTTTAAATCAATCAGCATACAGACACAATATGTTTAAGCATATAACACACACAGATACACACACACAGGTATTTTCACTTGTTTTGCCTGGTAAGACCAACAGACACATTTGTATCTGTTGAGAGTGTATTATCTGAATATGATATCTTCTTTCTGTTACATCCTGAGCATCTGGTTTACAGACCATCTCCCAAACTCTTCTGTTAGTTTTGTTGCATCTTACAAGGGGACAATTTATACCTTTAATTATTTTGAATTTTTGGAGATTGGTGACCTCAACAAAGCTTCAGCATGGCTCCACCCAAATTACACCTGAGAAATGGTCTGATCAACCAGGATAATAGGAAACACCTGTCTGTGGGGGTAGACTGACCATTTCATCAACATTGTAATTATGGATAAATTACATTCAACGTTAATTATTATTTGTATTTTCATTTATTCCAACTTGACTTATTTTAACTTGGATTTCAATATAGATAACTTGAGACTCAACAAACAGCTCTTTATTTCTCTCTGTCTCTCTCAACATTGTGCTGCTATGTACTCTGTGCTTTTGTGAATCTACTATGTGGGTTTTTATCAATGATTTACATCTTAGACAACGTGGGCTTAAAGCTGCTGTGTCACGGCTGTTGGAACACTGCCTGGGTGCTCACTTTTTGTATTCATTTGCTTAAGGTGCGCTCAGGTCAAGACAATCACACACACACACACACACATGCACACATACAGCAGTAACTGCCAACAATGATAATTACAGACTTCGACTTACAGAAAACATTCTCACTACCTGCAGCATAGGAGCTACATTGCAGATTATTTTGTTTTTGTCATGTACGATGCAGTTCAAATAAATTACTGAACTTGGGCAAGAAAAAATTAATGGAAAAACATATAGTAAGTTTTGTCTTTCCTCCAAAGAACAGAATCACTTTAGGAAGAATAAATATTTGCAATCTGTATTACAGGCATACAGTATATAAATGACATACAAGCTTGGAAAAATTATTTGGAAGTTACACACCATTGCACATACAAGTTACATCAGTAAATTTCCACTATATTTATGTTAAACATAGAGCTTAGCCACCCTCACAATATAATTCTGACAGAATGCCATCAAGAAATAACCAATGGCCTTATCACCTGAACATAAAATGGTGATGAGTAAAATCATGTGTGTTTTTGAAAACGCTGGCTTCCAGTCAGTTCTTTTAATGCATAAAATCCAGGACAAAAGCTACTCCAGCATTGGTACCTAAAGGCCCTTAAAAACAAAAAAAAAAGTAACGATGGCTGACTTACATAAAGTTTGAAAGTAGATTAACTAACAAAAAATCGACCTTTTAAAATTAATGTAGGACAACCAAAAAAAAAAAAAAAAANAAAAAAAAAAAAAAAAGAAATCAGGTTTTAATCTGAATAACATATGGATCCTCAGAGATCTTGATGTTGATGATGATGATGATAATGATGATGATGATGATGATGATGATGATGATGTGGGGTTATTGTGTGGACATTAGCTGCTCTATCAGTTTCACTGATCACTGTTCAAACGTAAGATGTGATAAACACATTATACAACCACAGCAGCCATCACGGACAACCTACAGCTCTTATCAGAACCCACTTATCAGATCTGCATTGGAAATACAGTGAAGCTGAACAACATATTTTAATGCTCATATAAAATATGTTTATGCAGTTTAAATCTCTACTTGTTGCAGCAATTAAATGCTTCCAAAGACACAATCAAATTTTTATGAGACCAGAGAGGACATTTTTATCCTATTGCCAATAGTGTTGGTGGAGTTAGCTGGCATAGCAGGGTCTGTTTTATGCACAATATTAAAGGTTATGTGAAATGGCTCTGAGATGGTCATTTTTGTTTGGGTTGTATCTGCATGATGTGGAGATAAAACTTAACATTTGGGTTCAGACTTGATTTAAGAGATCTAAAAAATGGGACAAAGGCTTCCACATGTAATACTAATTTAATGTGCTTGTTAAGGATGATTCAATTGGTGGATTATGAAGATCAGAACAATGTTTTTGTGTGTGTGTGTGTGTGTGTGTGTGTGTGTGTTTTTTTTTCTTTATCCTGGATCTATGACCACATACATTGGAGCTGATAAGATTGACTTTGCAGAGTGACATACAAATAAACTGTCTTATTACTGCTGCTAAGCTAGTTAGCTAAAGGAAAGGCTTTTTTATTTAATGGGACTTTAAAAGCTGTTTTTTCCTAGTTTATGGTCATATGTTTTCAGATATTTAAAGCTCAATCCTGTTTCATGAATGTTTTACTTTGTGTTTCACTGTTCATTTATGTGCTTATTCATGCACATTTGTCTGTTGTTGTGTGTGCTTGTACACCTGCCTATCAACCTGTGTTTACATGTGTTTATTTTTGATCATTTGTGCATGTGTGTGTGTGTGTCCATTTCCTTTCCCAGCCATTCGTTTTGGACGCATGCCGCAGGCAGAGAAGGAGAAACTTCTTGCTGAGTTCTCATCTGACATGGAGCACATACACCCAGAGGCAGCAGATCTGAGGGCTCTGGCTCGGCATCTGTATGAGGCCTATCTGAAATACTTCCCCCTCACCAAGGCCAAGGCCAGGGCCATCCTCTCTGGGAAGACTGGAGACAATGCGGTAAATTTACTTCTCTTTATTTATTTTCTTAAAGGGAATATCTTGCCTTCTTACTCCTAACTAAGATACAGTATAAGATGGAACTCTCCTTGTATGGTGAAATGTTGAGCATGATGAGGATGGTGCAGATGATTAACTTCTAGTATCAGCTTAATTTGATTAACTGATGCTGCTGCTAAATAAAGTCAATTTACTTTACTATGAAACTAGAATGGCTTGTTTTACATTGTGCACATGAAATAGTGAAAACAGTGGTGCCAAAATGAAAGAAAAATATTCATTGCATGGAATGGTGCAATGGCATTAGTCAAACTGTGGAGATAAGGTCTTTTTCGTTAGTGGTTAATTTGCAACTCATACACTCAAAACATTTTTCTTGTTTTATTATTATCATTACTTTAATGTGGACTACCAGTTTTTTGACTGGACAAAGCTTTTTTTTTTTTTTTTTTNTTTTTTTTTTTTTTTTTGTCACTTCCATTCATGGTGGAATAGTTCAAGGCTGCCCTGCATCTCCTCTGCCGCTTATTATGACTTCATCTTACTGATAGCAGCAAAGTGGCACCAAATCAAATGCTTGTTTGAGAGAGTCTTCCATTATTTACTAAAACACAGCAAACCTCCTAAAAAAAAAAATTGGGAGTTGATGATTTTTTTTTCTCTGTAGAATACTTACATTTTTAACATGATGGACTTGAGAGGCGTTGATGTATAATCAGCTTTCTGCGTTAACTGCACCAGCATTGCACGCACACACATAAGTTATTGTGGTTTAAGCTAGGTTTTCCAAATCTTGCCTTTGTTAAATGCTAAATTTATTTTAAACAGAAAGATTGATGCTGAGGTTTGGTGTAGAGAGGAGGGAGACCAGATCACTCAAGTAGGGTTGACATTTTCAGCTCATTTAATTAACTTGATTCTGTTGAACAGTCCATGTAACAAACCAGTTCACATATGAATCACAGATTCAGTCATCTGGTAGACAAACACACACACAGTGCTACTCTACTGTTCTTTGAATTGCATAAATACAACCCACAACTTCACAGCAGTAAATACCCTGATGAAATAAAATTTAACATAAATGCTAAAAATTCTTGCTTGTACAAGAATGTGAAAACTTGCGCATGTTGAATGGCCAGGCTTGAATTGTTGCTAACATGAAGCCATTGAATGGCATGCACTTCACACGTTTATGCTCGTAACAATTCCAAACATATAGTATCCATATAAAACTAATAGGCCTTTGCTAAAAAGAAGATGATGGGTTATTTTTAGTTTGTGTCAAACATGCTGATAGCCTAATAAAGTTGAATGAATCTGTGTCTCATTAAGTGAGTAAAAAATCTTTCTGTTTCTGCAAATTCCATCAATTCAGACTCGCTGAAGTATCCAGTGATAATGCTTCTTCAGTGGGCTAGCCTATCCGAGTCCCAGGTTAGCGATTTAACAATCAAAGGTATATCTCAACACCAGCTCTTTGCAGTCAGCCTACGTGTAGGCTGGTGGTGCTGTGAAAGAAAAAACAATATGCATTATTGACTCTGCTTCCTTTATTAGTAAAACTGGAATTAACTGAAAGCGGGATTCATTTCTGGTAACTTGCCATGTCTAGACTCCAGTTCAAGAACTTGACGACATGTTAGCAAGTGTTCATTTTGCTGAAGACGTGAATTTATCCGTTTCTGCTATAGAATATGAGCGTAGGGGGGTTCAAAAGCTCCAGTACAGACTAACAGAGTTAAGCCCGGGGATGCTAAAAACATCTCTCCCAATATTTGATTTGACTTGATTCTCTCAGATAAGAAATTATCTTTTGAAAACGGCTTGCTGTAATTTTTCTTATGATATTCCATGTTCCATTTCTAACTCTGTGTAAAAGGAAGCCTTAATTACATCAATAATGTAATTCATAATTCAGGCCAGAGTATGTCTTTACCTCAGTTAAACTTCATGAGCTATTATTATGCTTCAGCCTGCTGCTAAGATTTATTGACTTTGCCTATCGGAACAAGTGAGATATTATGTTTGTTTATGTAGCTGTATTGCATGATCAAAGTACACTATCACATGCCATGAACTATATGTGATCACGCTTCTATTATGTCCTTAGACAACCTGCTGAAAGATGCTGACACTGTATTTTTTTCTGTTTCTGTCTCTTACACACACCCCTTTCTTTGCCTTTCCTTTGCTTCCTCTCCTTCTCCTCCACGTGCTCTCTCTACCCTTNCCCCCCTTTTTTTTTTTCTGACTCATTCACAAATCTTTCTTCTGTCTTCTTTATCTTTTTGTCCTGTACCTTTAGCCTTTTGTCATACATGACATTAAATCCCTAATGGAAGGAGAACAGTTCATCAACTGCAGGCAGATTCCCATCCAGGAGTACCAGCAGACCTCCAACCTTACAGCTGGACATGGGGGTTAGTAACCAAAGTACAAAATAATGTTTGTCATGATGTGAAAATCCTTCTAGCAAGTATGTTTTACTAGTGTAAGTTTGTCATTTTCTATCAGTTAATAAGGAAAAATGTATAATACACAACAGCAAATCATTGTATTCATCTTGTTCTATCTTGGCAAATCAAAGACAAGACTAGATAATTGGATGTAGTCACTCATAAAGATTACAGTACAAGCAGTTGCATGTTATTCTTGACAAAAATATTTCTGAAGTGCTTCCCTTTTAAATGGATATTAAACCTCTGAATGCTGTTTACATTGCAAGATATTTAAAACATGATATGACAAGTTTAATCCCTCTATAGATCATGATGTGTGCTCGAGATTTCATTCTGATCCTCCTTGAACTGCCTCAACAGAAACATAAAGTTGCATTGTTCATGTCGTCTCCTCCCTCATGCAGGCATCACAGGAGCTCACCTGGGGTCAGAGTGTGGCGTTGGGGGCCTGATGGGGGCCAGTGGTCAGGGACCAACAGATGCTCTAGAACTGAGGTTCTTCCGCAGCTGCCAATCACGTTCAGCCGAAGCAGTGAGAGAAGTGACAGAGTTTGCTAAGAGTATCCCAGGATTCATAGATCTGGATCTCAATGATCAGGTGTGATGTATGAATGCACCAGATGATGATTTGTTCTGTCACTCTTCTTATCTTTACATGCCATCGTTATATCCAATCCACATGTACACCTTTGCAGAAAAAAGTTCTGTTTTGTACCTGGATCTATATGTAGGGGTACAGCTTCAGAAAGAAGCATTGCACTTGAAAGACATGAGTCTGCTCTGCTTGTAGTTTTGTATTAACCAGTGTTAAACCTTTTTTTTAACCTTTTTACTAGGTAACTTTGCTGAAGTACGGCGTGATTGAGGTCTTGATCATCATGATGGCACCTCTGATGAACAAAGACGGGACTCTGATCTCGTATGGACAGATCTTCATGACGCGGGAGTTCCTCAAGAGCCTCAGGAAGCCCTTTTGTCAAATGCTGGAACCAAAGTTTGAGTTCTCTGTGAAGTTCAACACCCTGGAGCTTGATGACAGTGATATGGCTCTGTTCCTCGCTGTCATTATCCTCAGCGGGGGTGAGTTGCTTTTTTAAGTATAGGATACATTATACATGGCATGGATCGCGATCTGTCTTTTATTCTTCACAAAGCTTATTGTACAGAATGATATAATGTGTGATACCTTGAAAAAAAGTTGAGTAGTCAAGTTGATTTCCTAATCATTTCGTGAACTTTAAGGTTGTGTGTTATAACAGTACAAATGTGACTTTAGAGACATTTTTCTTTATTTTACAGTGCATAAGAGTATTGTGAGGAGACTGACGTTTACATTGTTTCTAAGTTATCAACCCATTGCATGATAGACTTTATCTATGGCCTTGACCCAGTAATCAGTTTGTTGGGAGCAATATTAGAGGGAAAAAGGTGTAGTGGAACTTAAGTTAAATAAATCAACTTCACAAGGTGACAGAAAATAGCAGTATTGTCTGTAGTAAAACTTGTTTCACCAGTAAAAATGATGCACTGATTACAAATCTGGCTGGGAAGATCATAATAACATGGAAGACTTCACACAAACACAGCAGCTCTTGGAAATCATGTCAGATTTTCTACCACCAAAAGTTCTGCTTTAATCCATAGCTATTTTCTTCCATATGAAGCTGCTGATGTAAACGCCTACAAAATGTGTGTTTTTCTGCTATATGTCAAACAAAAATACTTTTTATTTGTAAATTTTAAAGGAAATATTCTTTATGCTCTGTCTAAACATATTTGTACAGAGAACAAATTCCAAAAATATTATTTAAAAAGAGATTATTGCAACAATATATGTTCAATATGCTTTTTAACTTCTCTGTGTTCATAATTTTATAAGTTTGTTGTTATTTATAAATAAGAAAGGAACATACAGTTTCTTTCTGTATATTTGGGAAAAGGGTTGAAACTCAAATCGCTTCACGTCTAAGAAGATGCAGTAAAGGTTTTTGTACCTCACTCTTTTGAGATGGTAACGATTGAAATGGACTCATTTTAAATCATATTTCTGAACAGCTTCATAGAATTTGGCTGGATTTTGCTGGTTAGCACATGGCTGCCTGATAAAAGTTTAGCCTTGAACCTGATGAGGATTGAAATCAGACATTTAAGTCAACTATTAACTTAAATGGCCAAGATTATATCTGACGAAGATAAGTACAAAGGCTTTTGTAAATAGTAATAATAGATGCTGTTTTCCATGCTGTCAAGTGATGTTCGTAGAACAATGAGACCAGTGATCAACCAAAATTCATGTAAAAATCCACAACACTTAGAACTGTACATCTAATATATTTTTTACTGTTTTGTTGTACTTCTCAGCTCTCACTCCATATAGCAACCACCTTCCTTCTTTATCTCTTCTTTTCTCTTTATTCACTGGACTGCCCCATAAATGTGATTTTTCCCTCTCTGTCTCACCTGTCCAGACCGTCCAGGCCTGCTAAATGTGAAGCCCATTGAGCAGCTCCAGGAGACGGTCCTTCATTCCCTGGAGCTGCAGCTGAAGGTCAGCCACCCAGACTCTCTGCAGCTGTTTGCCAAGCTGCTCCAGAAGATGACCGACTTGCGTCAGATCGTCACCGACCACGTCCACCTCATCCAACTCTTAAAGAAGACTGAGGTGGACATGTGCTTACACCCACTGCTGCAGGAGATCATGAAGGACTTATATTAAAATGAAACAGAAAAAATAAAATGAAGACATTTTATTGTTAAGAAATTTAAAATGAAATGATAAAGCACTTGCTGCTGCCGAGTTGAAGAAAAAGCCACAGCCTGCCAGGCGGGCTGACTGAAATTGAGAGCAAAATGGGGAAGAAGAAGAAAAAATCTTCAATTGAAAGAAAGAATCTGAGTTTTAGAGCTTGTCTAGACAGCAACATCTGAATGTTATATGGTGAGAGTCATTTAGTCACTGCTGAACCTGGATGTTTTGTTATGAGTAGACTGCCAAGTAAAGTACAAAACTACCACCCAGGATGAACTTCTCTGACTAACTGGAAGAGCGGGGACTTGCTGATTGTGAAGAAAAAGGGAGTGAATGCACAACACAGTCTGCTTTATGTGCTTTTCCTATGTTTAGAAGAAATGTATCACTGTGAAGGTTTCACACCTCATATCAGACAGATTGTGTTAACGTGCAGCTTATCCACACACACTGCACAGAAACTATTTATCTAATAGCTCGCAGTGTGTATATGCTTCAGTACCTCTGTGAACACACACACATATATGCATGAACACTTGCTGTCACACACATATGCATACATGAATACACATATGCACACAAGACAGACTTTTTTTGACTTAGGGATAAAGGTGCTCTCTCTCTTCATGTTTATTGAAAAATAAAATCAGATTAGCAGATTTTGTTCTCAGTCACCTGCAAAAATAGAAAGTGTGAAAGCAACAAAAAGCACATCACAATAATAATGTCAGCTGTTTGCTAAAAAAAAAAATACAGTATATGCCATATTGTGTCTTTAAGACTTGCTGTTTGACATATGAAATGAATGCCCCTTATGATACAATATATATTATACATATACAATCACATGTATAATAGATATTCATATATTATATTTCTGTACAGATGAAACTGCATGTCGAACACAAGTGGCTTGAGTTGTAATTTTTATAATGAAAATTGTTTTGTATCCATGATAAATGTGTATAATGTCTGATCAATCAGATGCTTTTTTTGTGGGGTG
>VXCM01004354.1:97628-141749 GCA_014773175.1 Lucifuga dentata
TGGGAGGTTATATAAAGGGAATGGAGTAACACACATTGGAAAATCTGTAAATAAAATATTTTCTAAAAATTTGATTACTTTTATTTCAAATCTGGTTCTTGTTTGAAGCCACTCAGATATACGGACACTTCAACCACATCTCAGACATCTTAATCTTTGTTTGGGTTGATTGTTTGTTTTTGCCAAGGTAGCAAACATACAATACATGATCTAGAACACACTTCTCTTCTCACTCAGTTTAGAAGGATTCTTTCATTTGGGGGCTTATGTAGAGAAAGATTTGGGATCACGCTCACTAAAGTAGCATAGAAAATATTGCAGTAGATAAATAGTAAATTATAAAATAAAACTGATTTTAATGTAGATAGTTCCTGTTATATTACACATATATGCACAAAACTGTAAGTTTGTGTTTACTATGACACACTTCTGTACAGTGTATTTAAACGATATAGAGATGATATACTGAGATATTAAATATAGCCAATTTTTGGGGATTATTAGGTATGCAATGCAAATTTTAATCCTTTTTGAAAATAACTTTTGAGTGTCCCTGTGTCCTAAGGCAACTGCAAGGAATAACAATAATACAATGAAAAATAATGGAAAGGGAAAAAACAAAGAAGACCATGAGGAGCAAAAAAGAAGTAATGAAAAAAATCCTTTTGGATGCTTGATGATGATGGTGATTAAATCTGTTCTTTATGTCGAGTCAGCATATCCTTACTTTGTTGGGACTGGTCTCTGCTGACCAGCGCCTGCCAAAATTCCTAAGATGGTCTGCCAAATAATGTTCAGAAGTGTATTTTTGATGTTATCCACAGAGAAATGTCCAAAGATAGCAATATAGATTTATACAAGGAAGTTTGGATTTTGTTTAAGGTCCTAAGAAACAGCAACTTCATTTTGTTTTCTCTCTGGACATCAGAAAGGAATTCTGCTCCCACCAGTGCACCCACATGTGAGTGTGCATATGTGAAGCTAGTTTTTAAAATGATTAAATGATTCATCTGCAACTGTGAGACATATGTAGATCTCAGCAAATATTTCATTTAAAAATCTCAGAAATGTATCTTTAGGGATGTTTTTACTGCTGTCGCACACCAAGAAGGTCGTGGGTTTGAATCCTGTGCTGTCCATTCTGTGTGGAGTTTGCGTGTTCTCACAGTGTTTGCATGGGTTTCTTTTAGGTGCTCTGGGTTCCCCCACTATCAAAAACATGTGTTATGTTAATACTCCTGCCCTGGATATAAGGTGTGCGCCCACTTTAGCCACATTTAAACCTAAGCTGAAAACCTTCCTGTTTGCCCGTGGCTATAACTGAGCCCAAAGACACTGTATTGCGTTTGTTCTGTTCTTTTACTGCACTGACCTTAATTTATTTGTTGTAAATTTTATAAACTGTTCAAACTGTTCTTTTAAAATGATCTTATTCCTTTACATAATTTCTGTTGAACTGGACTGTATTTTTACTTTATTTTAATTGCTGTATTTTACTTCATTTTTATTGACTGTGTTCTTTTAAATGATTTTATTCTCATTTTAACCTTATTGTCTGCTTTTATGTTGATGTAAAGCACTTTGAATTGCCTCTGTGTATGAAATGTGCTACAAATGCTACAAACAAACTTGTCTTGCCTTGACCATGGCACGAGGCTATAGACTTAGAGTTGGCCGCTATGGCTGACTATTAGTTAGTTAGGACTGATCAAATCCAGAGGACCAATTCTCCTTCTACTTCTATTGTAAAGTAATTATTCCAATGATATAATGTTATAAAACAGTGAATGTTGTAGCTCTAGCCATCAGACATATTGCTAAAAAATTCACTGGTTTTCATTGTTTTCTATTTATTTCTCCCCCACTTAACTACATAACTTGACAGTGACAGTGAACATTATATTTTGAATTTGCTTTAGTCATTATGAAAAATCTGTTAAGCAATAATCCTGTGATTTGCTTCCACCCACCAAATACTTTCACACATTGTGGCTTTTGTGTTTTTTGCTGGCAGGGCTTTCTTTTGCCTTTAGTTTAGACTGACATTACCTTTGTCAAGTGAATTTTTTCATGTGTTACTGTTTTGCTCACATTTAGACACAGTTTGTTGTCATCTAAGTGGAAAATTGGTAAAAAAAAAAAAATTGGTACAATGGGATAACCCAGTTTGAGTTGTCACATATAAGTACAGGTATTGATATTGCAAATGAACATACTGTACTATCATTTCTGATTGGGTAAAATGACTTTCTGCTTTAGATATGCATTCTCTAAATATTCTTTCAAATCTACTAAATTTCATACAGTAGCTTAGAGTGACCCTGTTGTCCTTTACAGTCTAGTGGCTAAACATTGATCTGGTGAGATTCAATGATGGATACTGACAGATAAACAGAGTTTTACCCAGTGGAGGTTAAACTGGGACCTTCACTGGCAGGTTTTTGAAAGGACAAACTCTCTTTGTCCAACATAAGCATATCAATCCATTATGTTGGATTAAACTAATCACTCATATATACACACCCTGGAGAGATATTTTGATTGACAGCCCTGATGTTCATCAAAGCAGTGTAACAATATCTCCCTCTGCTGGCTGGCAATAACTACTCAGAGACATAGTAGGGTATTTTTCTCAGCCTTTCCTGAGCCAAATCAAACCAGACTGTGTTGTGCTGTTCTGACATGACCACATATCCACTGATTCTGAGAAAATAACTGAGATCAACTCTGCTGTGTGATGATAGCTCACAAATGCGCTGATTTGCTCAGGGCATAGCAAAGGTTTAGGTTGAAGATGGATTGGAATCAGCTTGCAGAGGTAAAGATCTGAACATCTATTAAATTCTTACAGACTGTCCACAAACATACATTAATTTTGTGTTGAGTTATAGCACCCCATTGGCTGTTGTATTGTTTCAGCTGGTTGAGTAGAAGATGGAGAGGAACAATAGAGGCCAATAACAATAATGTAGCTGTCAGGACTGTGAGGGAGGCAAGGTCAGTGAGGTGATACAGTAAACAGACCAGCCCCATTCCTTCCCATGGCCTCTTGACACATGTAACACAAATAGGAAATGTAGATTGGCTTTATTGTCTTTGATTAATAATTTGATCAACAGAGGACAAATGAAAAGTTAAAAAGAATCATTATATAATTTGAATCCTATCATTGCTAAATTCCCAGACAACATTACAAATCATATCTGTATGGTATGAACTTTGCGATAAACACCATGATACAGTTGGGAGATGATGTAGCACTTTGTGTCACAACATTTCTGTTCGTCTGTTAAAAAAAACAACAAACAAACACCTTGTATCCTTGTTCCATGCCACTACTGCATAGTTTTGTGCCAGAGGAATTGTTAGTTTGTCCAATATTCACAGAATATAAAATCACAGCATTCTTACCGTGTGATGCTGATTTGATAGATCATAAAAGTAATCCAAATCTGACTTTTTGCAATATACAGTGATAGAATATTGCAGCAGAACTATTCATATTCTCATTTATACATTTACTTGCCATACACCCTTTTGCAGCCAATCCCAGCAGACATTTACATGAGAGAAAACAGAGACACACCCTCAATGGGTCATCAGTTATATACTGTATATGGACCCATTTAGATAGGAATATTTTTATTCAGATATTTCCAGATTGTATCTGAGATGGAATTCACAACATCCATCTCAACATCCATCTCCACCGATGAACATTCCCCTTGAAATATGTCAATAAATGTGTATATCTGAAATTCTGCAATCTTAAAATAATAGGTTGATGTCTGTCTTGGCGTCAACTCTTCTTTGTCATCTCTTGTAATTGAAAACAGTAACTAAAGTACATAGGCACACAATATTGCACTGGTTGTAGATAAAATTTAGAGTTTAATGAGAGTTATTACATTTGATGGAGTAAGACAACTGAAATATTATATTATTTTCCCTTATTTCAAAGTTTTTTTTTTCCATTTTTCCTATTGTTTATAATAACATTTATTTAGATTTTAGGCAAATAGACATCATGTGTTGTCTATAAAGGCATGAGTCTCAGACGGGTTGCAAAGTCCAGTGTAACCCAGTTATGTAAACCACTAATATGAAATGGTTTATATTCTTGGGTTGCACAGAATAATACCCCAAGTATATTTCAGACCTGTGGGAAACCAACAGAGGATCTTGTGGTTCACATTCACACAAGTCAACCTATTCAAGAAAAGAGTGCACGACTCACTCTGATTGAGCTTTGAAATGCAGAATAAACTTACACCATTATTGTGTCCTTTGCTGTCCTCATATGCATCCAGACTGGATCAGAAGTTAAGCCAAATGTACAGTGTTCACTAATGAGCTCAGCTGCTAGATGATGTCAGCAATGCTAAAGGTGTGCTCAAAGTGTGAGTACTGAAATGGTGTGTAATTTGAACACTGCTAAGCTACCTTTAGTTTGGGTTTATGAATAAATGGAGGCACTTCTTTTCTTTACATTGCTGCTAGGGTATGTTTTGAATGATATTAATAACTGATTCATTTAGATATTAAACTGGGTTATACTTTACTCAAAAGCACATATGTGTGTGTGGTGTACATGTAGGAAAAACTAAGACACCTCAAATTAGCTACACAGGCCTTCTCATGCATGTAAATTGGAGTGGACAAAACATTAGAAATATATTTTAGTATAATGCAATCCAAAATAACACGTCATTAATTACATTGTGATTAATGATGATTAATGATAGTACCTTCTGAAACAGTGGTGAAAGACAAAACAAAACAAAATAAAAAACTGATAAGCTTCATAAAGGCTGTATTTTATCATTTTTATTTATTTAGTAAAGCTTTTATCAGTAATCATAAACAGATGGGGGCGGTAATGAACCAATAAATGGATCCGAAGCATGTAGGTTATTTGGCACTAGTCGAGCTCTGACAATAGGTGGCGGTATGCATCTTTAACGTCGGTTTGAGATCTGCCTCTATAGACAAAGAAGAAGAAGAAGAAGAAGAACAACAACAACAACAACAACAACAACAACAACAACAACAACATCTGGAAGGGATCCTTGTTGTGACTCAACAGCACACTTTTTAGAGTAGGTAACATAACTGGGAAATGCGACTTTTTGTTATCAACAAGAAACAGTACAACATGTAATGATGTAGTGTTCGACCTAGATAACGCAACAAAAGGAATTACCGATTTCCAGCCTTAAAGAAATTATGGTCAAATTGATTTGAGAGATATTTTGCAGTGAAATTCAGAGGAGAAATGTTTCTAAATTAAGCATAAGAATCTAGGTTGTTCTTTTTCTTTCTTTCTTTCTTTTTTTGTTTTTTGTTTTTGGAATAGAATATAAGAGCCCGACCCACACTCTTTACCAGTTGGTGGCAGTAATGCACAATTTCGTTGTTTGCCAACCGCCATAAAACGCCACATGAAGAAGAGGAAGAAGGCGCTCCTTGTGTTTACAGGCGGGAAAGGCTCGTCCAGGAAGTCAAGGAACGGAATGGTAAGTTTGAGATTCTGTGACTAAGCAATGTTTTGGTATCTTCATAATGGCATCAAGTTAAGCAACAGCTTTCTCTCAAATCCGCCATTAAACAGGCTAGAGTGTTAAAACGCTGAACCTGCTAGCCACACTTGCTACGATCTCCATTAGAACCATGTCTAATCTAAAGTGCGCTTCTGTTATAATGTCTGGTTTGAAAGGGAATGCTCGTTATCTTTATTGAAATTCTCGTATTTTGTAGGTGGTAGAACAATATATGTGTTATACATAAAACTTATACATAATATGTAATACTTAACAGTAAAAAGCCCATTTTAGCAGTGAAACTACAACTAATGATAACTATTATCACTATTTGTGTGTTTTTGTCAGTACTTAAGAGTAACGTCTCAGTCTGAAGGCATTGTTGGAATTACACTACATACCAGGGTGTTCTTCACCATCATGTTTGGGTGATTTACTGGTGCTGATGGTGCCCTCAATGATTATAGTCATAGTCACAGAGTTTTACTTTCATGTAATATATCATAATCACTGCCCTGTAATCACACCACTCTTCCTCCCTCAGATCAGAGATTCCAACCATGTCCTCCAAAGAGAAACCTGTGAAAAATCATCAAAAAATCTCCCCAGTTCTCTTCCTGACTGTGGATGGTGAACCCATGTGTTTCTACTTGCGGCCGAGTTCTGCCAAATGCTTGCTCCAGCCCTACATCAGAGCTGGGGGAGGCATAGTGTCCAATGTCCAGAAGCCAGGCACTATCCTGCTTATTGAGCCTGAGAAAAGTGCATCTATTCCACAAAATACTATTCACCAGTAAGTGCTGGATTTTGTATTGTACAGAATTAATGTTGGGACTTGTCATGTTTGTGTCTACTACTCACCACAGGTCAATATGTGTTGTTTTTCTCACATATCAAATAAAGTAAGGATGAAAAAAGGGGAATTATTTGGGATACACATTCTGTCATTTCAACACATCAGTTTTATCTTTGTACTTTGTACCAGCTTTTATCTTTGTACTTTGGTTGAGATTAAATATGTTTCTCTGCACTTGTATTTTCATTTAACAAAATAAGGCAATCTTTCAAATGCATCAGTGCTTAGTCTTGTCTTAACACAAACAGCCATGCAAACAGTTTGCTTCATTAAAATATACTAGAATAAAACAAACAAATGTAGGATTTACAGTAAATCAGACATATCTAATCAATGAATCAGTAAAGAAGACTGATAGAATCTGATTAAAGCTTTCAGCATCAGTTTTCAATACTAAGTGCAACAAGCACAATTAAGTCAGGACTCTAGAAGTATTGACGTTTGTTACCTCAGTGCTGCTTTTTTTTAAAATGCTTAATACTTTAGGACAGTAAGCTAAACCATTTGATTCATTGAAAATAGCCACCGTGTGTATCTAAAAAAATAACATTTCATGGTACAGAAACAGACGCTGTAAGTAGAGCTGCCATCTTTGCTTCTTCCAGGTACGTTTCCACGCAGTATGTTCGAGATTGTATCGAGTTGAATGTCCAGCTGGATTTGGAAAGCTACAGGTTACATCCTGAAGACAAGAAACCAGAGGTTGCTGTCTCAGAAGGTATGACATAACATTTAAATTTGGACTTTCTGAGAAACAATCAAAACATTCCACTTGTATTCTGTTATTGCCATTTGATGCAAAGATTGGCAATTGAATTACCGTAATCAAAAAGCTTTTTAAACCCCAGTTTAACCACAAAATGTGAACTGTGATTTGTATTCTTTCAATAATTTATTCTTGTTAAATTTACTGATGTGTGCATTTGCTGATATTCTTTAATTACAAACAGGGAGGATGCCCTTCACCCCTGAAGAAGATGCTAGCATTTTGAGCTATATCAGACAGCACAAGGCAGTTGATCAGGTCAAGGGGAACCAACTGTGGCAAGAAATGGGGAGGGCTGGTGTTACCAGTCGCACCTGGCAGTCAATGAAAGCCCGTTTTAGGTTTTACCTGGCCGACATATTATCTAAAAAAGAGGAAGCAGAAATAGCAGAGCAAGAGACCAAGGTAATTAAGGGTGTTTTCAAATGTTTCTCAGCTATTTCTCTATAGCACCATAACAACATAATAGGCTGTACACACTGGTTCGTGTGTGTGTGTTTTTCCAGGTAGACAAAACTCAAGAGACAGCTATTCAAAATCCCTCCTGTGAAAAAGAAGCTGCTCCTCCCCAGACTGATTCAGCTGCATTAGACCTGACACAGGCATGTACTGTACAAGAGGGTTGTAATTGGTGATTTAAAGATGTAATGTGTTTATGTGATTTGGTATCTGACAAATTAAATTAAGTTAAAGTAGAAAAGTTTTTATATCTCTACAGACTGATGATCAGTCCATAGCAGCTGAAGGCACAAAATCTGAAAATGTAGAAGCTCAGACATCGGGTTCTCCTCTAATAGAAGAGCAGTGCGTTGACCCACAGATGGATGTTATACCAGCCGAGAGTGTGCAACTAGAAACAGAAGAACCACAAGAAACCATCACTCTCAAACCAATGGTTGAAGCAGAGGACGCTTCAGTATCTCAGACGGAGTCTCCTCCAGACACTTCTTCCCAGAAAAAGTCAAAGCAGAAGCAGACAGCCTCCCCTCAGCCTGTCCAACCACAGCGTCGATCAACACGGAGGCGGCTTCAGCTGGAGGAGCCAACATCGCCCCAACCTTACGGAAAAAAACTCCGATCATCATCAACGCCCAAATCTCCTGAGCAACTCAAGTGGTCTCCTCTGTCCAACAAGAAAACACAATCAGAAGCCAAGCCTGCCGATCAAAAAGCTGCAACAGCAGACCAGCTGCCGTCCAAGAGAGCCAGAGGAGAAGGCGTGGCAGCGGTCTCGGAGAATGGGCGGGAGAGTGGACAAGATTCCTGCACTGAGAAATCAAACGCAGGTTTATCATGCTTCTGTCTAACTTCTGTATTACAGAAATGTAAGTAAATGCTCAGTTCAGTCAGGGCTTCTCTTCTTTCTTCCTCTGTGTTTAACTCAGATGAAGAATCTAATTCAGTGGCACAGAAAGGAGGGAAGACAAAAGGAAAGAGAAAGCTGGGGATTCTGGAGTTGGCAACTAAGGAGTTTGAAGATGAAAGTGAGGTAAGACACAGCTTGACAGATTATGGAAGGTGTATTTATATTGTAACAAAACTAATAATTGATGAATGAGAGAATGGAAAAGCAGGTGCTTGTGTTCTGCTCCCTATGTAACATATGACAAGTAGTATATATTTATTAATGTTAAAATAGTTGTTCTCTCTTTTTTTTTTTACTTAAACTGCTGATTGTTAAAACTTGTCAATAAAACATACTCTGAGGTAAAAAGACTAAAGATTAAAGACTGCTGGGTTTTGTTCACCAAAGCATCTGAATTATTTCACAGGGACAAACAAGAAGATACTCTTTGTGGATTTAGGCTGTTATTTTCTTATCTTATAGTCTGATCAAGAAGAAACTATCGATGTCGAAACCTTTGCTGAAATGGAGACGACAGAATCCATGTTGCCAGAAACCCTGATGCCCACTTCAGATGCAGAGGAAGCTTCCCTGCATTCCGGCCCTGAACCTGGAGCCATCCCTCAGGAGAATGGATTAGAACCTCAGGCTTCGACTGGTAATCAACTAACAGAGACAAGCTGTCCTGATCCTGCAGCTGCTGAGCTCCAGCCCACCTCCAAGGCCCACCTCTTTATATTTGACAGTGAATCTCAAGAAGCATCATCTCAGAATGTCGTTGTTGACGGTGCAGCAGCTCCCTCCAACCTACAGCTAAACGAAGACGCAGGACCTTCTCTGACCCTGCTTCAGCTGGAAGAGGACAAGCAACAAATCAGAGAGCTGATGAACCAGACAAACCAGGTGAATGTTTATCTGTATCCACCTCTGCTGGCTGCTTCTAATCATATCTAACCAACTCTTGTAAATAATATTTCTCAATCCCTGTTCTAGGACTTGGTGTGTGTTACCAAAGCTCTGTTAAAGACCAGTGGAGACTTCTCTGCCGCGCTGCGTCTGCTTTTGAATCCCTCCTCATTTCCAGGACCGTTTTGGAATTCCCATGACGACAGCCTTTTGCTCTCAGATGACCCCGCGGTACGACAGCAGCTGCAGCAGAAATATGGGGAGCAGGATGTGGCCAAAAGAATCATGTTCCTTGAGGTGGAGGGATGAAAAACAGAGTAAAGAAGGAAAGAGAAAGAGAGAAGGTGAGATCTGTTCATATAAGTTCTGTTCACACACACACACACACACACACACACACACACACACACACACTCCTAATTAGTGGAAAACCTGCAGTTTGCATACCTGATAAATTGCAATAGTGAAGGATTATAAAGTGTTTTTAATGTGTTTTATGTGATTAAGAACATTCTTATTTTAACAAAGTTTGTTGCAGAACTAAAATTGAATCTGTTCAGCTTGTTTTTATTGTTGTGTTGGCTCACACTTGCCATGCATTGTGAAATAAAATGTATTGTGTTTTCACACTTTTTTATGAGCCAGTTCTTTGGAAGTTATTAGACTGAAACTGTAAATGAATATCTAACAATAAATTAACATTAAATAATGTTATGTATGTCAAGTAATATGTACATTGGTCATATTAAATCATATTTACACATCTTTTTAGATTTTCCAGTTTATATTGCGTCATAAATCAGGCCTTCGGTTATGTGGTGGCTTATGAATTTGTTGAGGTTTATCTTCAGACATAAATATAAATATAAATATTTTAAAGATGTTAAATCTTGGAACAATATGGCGCCATCAAGACCTTTTTTGGGCTGATGAATCTCTTCAGGGAGGCTTGAATAAAGACAGTCGTAGTTAGACTAGACAAAAATTTAAATTTGGCCATATCTTTTCATGTCTGATGATATTGACTTCAGGAAGTCATTGTCTACTTCACTCATTCATCCGTAGCTTTTCTCACAACTGCATCACAAAAACACTAACATTCCGTACTGTAACACTATAGAGTAAAAAAAGTGTAAAAATCAAATAAAAAGTCATAAAAAATCTAATTGACATAATTTTCCCCACTTTAAAGCTTTTAATAAAGGCAAACAGACCTTGATTTTATCCAATCCACCTTTTTATTTCATTTCACCCCAATATTAATTGAGTACATTCATTATTTTGAAACAATCTGCCCCACACCCACATGAACACAATGTTAAGAAGTTTAAATAAAACACAAATCTGATAAGCAAAGAAATGAAAGCATTTGAAAAAAAAAAAAAAAAAANAAAAAAAAAAAAAAAAATCAAGAACTTAAACTGGAATCATCATGATGGTACCTGTGATGCAATACGACACAAAGATCAGGATCAGCATTTTACCCAAATATGGCCTCAAGTATTGCTGCACCTTTTATTTCCCTGTTTACAAAACTAAAAGCAAAGAATAACATTAACAGCGAACAGGTATGAAAATTAAGTATGTTGACACAATACTTATTACAACCATATATTCCATCACAACATTGATAAAAACCACTCGTATAAAACCCTTTTAGTATGAAACATTCACATCCAGCAGGATCTTATTTACAGGAGTCATACTTGTAGGTCACATAGGTTGATCAGGTGAAGCAAAACACACTGAGTTCTCCTTTACTTAAAGGACAATACCGGTGATTTTGCATGTTTGAGCCCAATGAATACAACCCACATACACATCACATTACTGCCAACCATTTTCCAAAACACACTACTGAGGCAATACATTTTAGAATTGTTTTCCTACATTCCAGACTGCCATTAGTTTCAGTTCATTCCAGTACGCTGTAAAAAAAATCAACTTGTAGAGACTTGAAACACACTTAGGATAGGTAATCTTATCTATTACAGCAAACAAGAGATCTATTTAATTTTTTGTCAAAGCGTAGTGTGACCAGAAAATGTTTCCTGGTGGAAACATTCTTCTACAAGGAATATCAAACCAGGAGAATACTGCTTTTACCAATAGATTAAAATGGCTGCGCCTTCAAAACATGGAATTTTAAGGTGGGCATATCGCCTGAACGTTTGATTTTGAAAGATTAGAGGATTTGGCATGAAAGTATAACATGAAAACTAAAATAGGGTTTTATGTTTTGGAAAATGGTTGGCAGTAACATAACATATGCGCGTAGTATTTATTGGGCTCAAACATGTAAAACCACCAGTATGGTCCTTTAATAGCATGCCATATATCTCTGGATTTCAACAGCTATATTTCTTGCACAACTTTAATTGCAAGGTTACACGCTACATTCACCAAGGAGAGCTGCTACAGATTTTCCAATTGAATGTCCCTGCAATTGGACTTGAACCAAACAGAATAAAGTGGAGATAACAGACTGAATATCCCCCAGTTTTCCAGAATTACTGGTTTAAAAAAAAAAAAAAAGTCAGTGCATGTCTGCAAATAAACACATCTGTGGCAGCATGTACAAAAACTGAGCTCAAGACTGAAGAACTTTCCAGAGTTAGTCATAATCATTGCTTTACATCTTTGTCATTTGCTACTACACACACTTGCTTTGGTTGGCTGGTTAGTGTGATGTTGAGAGTGATGTGAACAACAACCTCAAAACCAAAAAGAAGAGTAAAAGACAGTGGTGTTAGTCCTGCTCTGGATGTTACAGCCATACGATCAATAAATAGGATTGATGTAGGACTTCATGATCTTCACAAAGTACAGTACCAGTAAAAGCATGGCTCTTTGTCACTTATCAGGCTGGTTTTTCATCGACACAAAGGTAAAAGAACGTGAGGGATCTCTGCGAGTAAGGCTGCTCCTCGCTCTTGTCTGCTATGATAAAATGTTATTACGGGTGATCAGTTTATTATGATCAATAAATTATCACAACATAATATTCCTGCTAAGTCAGTGTAAGCTTAATAATATGGTGATATTGACATACTGTTTTGGATAACACAGAATAATTTAAAAAAACCAGTGACAAATGTCTGACAAATACAGCTGTTGATAGACATTTTAGATTTAAAAAGTAGCGCGCTGTCTGCATTGCAGCTATTTAGTTGAAAATATAAAAAACATAGTAGCTCCTCTTCTCCACACAAACATGCTGAAATAACAAAAGGCATCTTTTTTGTAACATTCTGCACCTTTAAAACTTCAAGACAGAAGTAGCACTTGTCTTTGATCCAGCAAACCATAAAGACAATATAATAGAAATGAAAATGTCATTAAAAAAATCACTTCTACCCCCATGCATTGAACAGTTTGTACACTGTTCCAGTCAAAGCATGGAAAAGCAAACTGGAAGACATCTCAATCTAATATGGACAAAAAGGCCTCTGGGGTAAATGATCACATGCCTACAGTCCTCTATGTACAGCCTGACAATTATAGTTCCTATTCAGAAGAGAAAAAGCAGGATGTGGAACCTGTCTGGAACAGAGCCCCCTGCTGGACAGGAGGGAGTACACAGTTTATGGTACAGTGAGTTAAGTTGAAAGTCATGAGACTGCATAGGAAAAAAAAAAAAAAAAAAGAAAAACTGATCTGTAATTTTATGATGTTATAGCTTGTTGTGTCATAAGATGAGAAATACATGAAAAGGAGCATTTTGAAATGTGTCCTTTGGTTTTGCATAACAGGATTGAGAACATTGTTTGGTTTTGATAATATTGTTGATGTATTTGATTCGATTTATTTGATTACAGTCTGAAAACAGTATTTTATCCATTTAAAGTCAAATACACTTGATGCTTGTTTCAGTAGTGAATATGTAGTAATTGACATAAGGCAGCGTAGATCATTTACATCCTGCACTTAATGGATGTTGATGATCATCGTTAACATTCACGAGTTGAGGGGACACTGTTCCAGTTCTTACTGTTGATATTTAAGGACAAAAAAATGTTTCATAATGAAGTTTATTTTACACTCAAAAGCACTAAAAGGATTTCCCAAAATAATTCATACAAAACACCTGCTTGGCTTAAAAGGTTAATAGTATTAATTGAAGAGAAACGAGGAAGGGTGAAAGCCAGTCCAAAAATTAGGCCAGCTAAATTGCATAGAACTTCAGCAGTGCACTGATGCATCAAAAGGCTGGGCTCCTTTCCTCTGTCAGTTTTGGCATCCCTAGAGAGTTCCCTCAGAAACCAACAGAACTCCAACACCATTTATCTACTTCTTGTTTTGTCTCTTTGGCAGGAAGCACTTAAGCCCCACCGGGCATAATTTGGATTGCAAATATCCCACCTGCACTCCTGGGAATCGCATCAAAACTATACTAAAAATGTAATATAAAATGGGTAACGACATTGAGAATAATTATCCCCCCCCCCAAATGTGAAGTTCTGGACAAGTTTAGGGAACCAGTGAGGCAGCAGTGAGGAAAAGAGCACAGCTTGGGTACTATATGCACCCCTGCGCTCGTGAAGCAAAGACATCCTCTCTTTACAACAGAAACTGTATAAAAGCACCAGTTCTGGGCCTGCATCAGTGAGCATCACCATCAGAACTTTAATAGGTAAAACCAGACCAGAATTAGGGTGGACACCACCTCTCCAACTGGGTGGAGCTGTACGAACATTTACCCATGTGCCAACAAGTGACATCCAGGAGGAGATGGGCCAAAGCCTGGTTCTGCAGCCATCAACTAACTGGGCCTTCAGCCTCTGCATCCTTGTCTGAAATCTCATCCTGAATCTCATCTGTGTTTCCTGAGTCGCTGCTGGCCACAGAGCTGAAGGAGGGAGAGTTCCTGCCACCTTTAATCATCCTTCGACAGGTCTCCATCTGCACGTCCAGGCCTCTCTTCATGCTGCACATCTCCATGTACTCGTGCAGATGTCGGTTCATGTCACTCTTTGCTGTGGCCAACTCCATCTAAAGGAAGGCAATTGATGAACACGGTGATGGTAAGAACAAATGCCATGTCCAGAAAATAAATATGGAGATAAGTATTTAGATAATACTGATCAGTATTAGGTCAGAATGTAGGACAGAATCCGTCACACACAGGTTGTCTACCTCGATCTGGCCGATGGTCTCCTGGTACTCCTGTTCTCTGGTCTTAAATAGTGACTCCGTTTCATCAATGAGGCTGCCGAGACTTCCATCTTGGGACTCCTTAGAGACCATAAACAGAGTCCTCATACATCATGCATGAGTAAATGTCTAACAGTACATATAGTAGCAATGGTTGACTTGCATTTGTTTGAGCAGCATAGAAATGAGACTCACAGGTTCCTGGCTGTCGGCGTTGGCATCGCAGGGACAGGTGGCTGTGTTAGCTGTTGCGGTGATGGTGCACGGCACATTGTAGTTTGCGAAATCCTCCCATAGCAACAGGGTCTCCTCATTTTCCTCCCAAGTCAGACTGTCACAGTCGTCGTCAATTTCAAATGTTTCGCGCCTGGCAACAAAGGAGTTATCTGAACAATGTCTGTGTAGGGCAAGAACAGAGAACGGAAAGAAGAAGAGAGGAAGTAGAGGAAGGACACATATAACAGCCACCACATACAGCAACAGTCACGTGCAAAGATGATGATACACTTACAAAGAAGACTGAAGGACAGAAGGGAAAGAGTAGGACAAACTGTACAAAGAACATCTGGAAAATACTTCAATCAAGCGTACAGCCTACAAACAAATTAGCTTGTTCATTTATAAATACTTCAGGATATTTTTACTGTCACACTAACATCCAACACAGCAAAAATATCCTAAAGTATTTAGGACAGTAAAGATTTGGGAGGAAGGTGGTATATAGCTATGCAATATTAATTATGCGGATTGACTGGTTATGAGTCAGTTTGGTACACAGGGATCACAATAAGTGTCGAGAAACATTCATATGAACTGCAAAATAAAAGGTAAAAAACCAAAAAAAAAAAAAAACNAAAAAAAAAAAAAAACTCATGACCTCACACTCGCACAGTATTTCCAGTATATCAGCTGAGATTTGGTGAGTGAGCATATGTTAAATGCAGCACACCATATGAACACTAGATGGAGATGAATGAATGCATAATGCATTTCCATCACAGCAACATTGCAGGATTCTACTGAAATGATGTAACTGCAGTGTATCTTTAGGTTCCTGCTTGATTGTGTACTTGACTCTAGTGCTTAGTTGGTGTGTGTGTGTGTGTGTGTGTGCGTTTGAAGCGGTGCTTACAGCTGGTTGAGCATGCGTTTCATTTCATCCGTGATGTTGAGCGACCCTTCCTGAGGGACCTCTTCCTCTGTGCTGGGGTCTGGATCCATCTCTGAATTCTCTTCATCTGAAACAACTTTATGCTCTTTTCTCTTGCAGCAGGCCATGGCACCCTGGGAAATACACACAAACACGCAGTCATCAGCATGTAATAATGTATCACAGCTACGTGAGTTTATAGTTAGGTTTGAGCCAACGCTGTTGACGCAATGTAATAACCTTGTGTGCAGTGAAGAGTTTTGCCACATCCGCATTCTCTTTCTGGTTGTGTGTATGCATATATAAGAGTTATTAAGTACGGCTATATACGTTTGTGCTTTTATGTCTTTGAGAGGCTAGTCTTGGGTATTATTTTCCTGCTTTTTCTGGTTGCATATACACGATAGGCCTGTACGGTGGTGGAAAAAAAAAATCGCTTATAACAGTCAGTCATTGTCAGCTCTGATTTCATTTGCAGAGTGCTGACTGTTTTCTTTACCAAAGCAATCATATTTTTGCTGTGAATACCATTGGCTCGTCTGGCAGCAGTGAAACAGCAGATGGGTACCCACCCTCTCTGGGAGTGATCTGGCTGGACTAACGCTGAACATCTTTGACATGTCCTCTGAGTTGCGTTGTTGAGCCACATCACAAAGTTTGGCTGTGATGTCAATCCGCCTACATATGTCCATGTCCACTCGTCTGGCTTTCTCCTGGATCTTGGTGTCCAGCTCAGACATTTGCTGCATGGGGATAGGTGGATATTTCAGAGTGGTGCAATATAAACGTATTATCAGGTAAACGTACAGTATGTGAGTTAATTTCACTCTGGCAGCAAAATTTAACTTCTACTGAATGTTTTATGGTTATACAGCTTCAAGTAGACCATCAGGAAATAATAGTTAGTGCTGACCAATGAAAAATACAATATTTATTGGTAAATTTGATATCCAGTTTATTTGAATATTAATTCAATTTTATAAAACAATTTCTTAATTGTTATGATTCTCTGCAGAAATTTCTGGAGTCATGTGACGCTAGGGGGCACTTCAAGTACCACTTATGGTACACATATTACAATTTGAGAACCACTGGTGTACAGTAAGTGGCTAAAAGTGAACATTATGTGTCAACACAATATTAAGCAAAGAAAATTTTGCATTGAGAAGATCTGAGGGGTCATGTGGGGTCTGATGCACTACAGTAATATTAATTTTTGTACACAATGACAACACTGTCACAATCAACATCTATAAAATACGGGATGTCTAAGACTCGTTATTTTCAGTTTTTGTTTATTGTCAATGAAAATAAACAATTTTTTAAAAAAGCACATAAGTAGATGTCCCGGATTTTATGTTCCCAAGCATCAAAAATTATTGCATTTCCTTCTGCAAGAGGACGTTGTTTAGCATAGTTTACAGTAAATTAGGTCATCTAGCAGTGAGGACAGCTCACACTGTCCTTCCAGTAGTAAAAAGTGAAGAAAAATAAGGGGAAAACCTATATGAGATGATTATGAGCCAGAGTTCCTAACGCTGTGTATTTTTCAAAATAAACACAAGAAAAGTCCCAGATTTTTGTATTAATTTTTTGTTAAACTGAAAATAAAGAGCCTTTAAGAATGCCTCACAACTAGAAAAACCCCTAAGATGAAACAATGTATGCCTCCTAAATATCTACTACATCTCAACCACTTACCCGTCTCTGGATTCACACATCAGGATTGTAGTAAAGCACAGAAAATAATATGAAAAATCTATAACATACAGATGCCAAAGTGAAGATAAGCAGGATAAATAACAATGCTTTCAAAAAGCATTCATCTATATTTATCCCTGAGCAAGCACAAGCTGTGCCTGAGCTCACTGCAGTATATCACAGTGAAGCAAATCTGCCTGGGAACAATACAGGGCAAACAGAACAGGAAGTGCTGGTGATCTACAGCTGCTATCTGAGCTGTTTTCAATGAATGCTTGTCTTCAAGACTTTCTCCAAGAATATTTTTCCTTAAATCTAAATAAGGAGTGAAGGAAGGGGTGAGCTGTGTGCCTCCATCTTATTTAGCATTAGCCCCTGGAGTATGAATGACAGCCTACAGCCTCTATCATCAACATAATACATATGAATCTACACTATGGCAACTGTTGTAATTCTCCACAAAATTGTTGTAATGCATCTACACCTTTTAGTACATCATCAGACATGAAGAAGTGCAGATGACATCACCCAAGTGGGGAACAAATACTTACATCACTCATTAGACTCTTGAAGACCACAAGCTCAGCCTTCAGTCTCTCCACCTTCTCATGCAGCTCATCCTGGATCTCCGATGAGTCCTGGGCCCTCTGAGTGGAAGCCACAGTGAAGACATTAAAGCAAATATCCAAAAACATTTACCCAAATTTCAAGCTGATGTTGATTTGTACCATATAAATGTATGACTAAATAGTTTACCTTATTTGTATAATGCAAATGTGGTCCAGTGCTGAAAGCATTTACCAATACACAGGATCTTTTGTAACTGAATCTTGAGTTAGTTTAGGGAACACAGCTATGCAGGAACCTTGTGTGGCTGAATATCAGATCTATGAAGCATCCATGAGGCTGCAACTTAAGAAATTTAACCCTTATATTCTGTCTTTCAAGAACCATCCTGCTGCAGACCTGATCATAACCATATTCACTGACTAGCCAACCATTAATTTTTAACACTCAGATATGAGTAAGATATACATACACACACACACACACACACACACACATATATACACACACATATCTTACACATCTAAGTGTTAAAAATTAATGGTTGGCTAGTCAGTGAATATGGTTATGATCAGGTCTGGAGCAGGATGGTTCTTGAAATATATATATATAATTTATATTTATATATGTGTATATATATAATTTACATTTATATTATATATGTATATATACACATATCTTAAAATGGACATATTCAGATTTACATCTTCCTATTTTCATTTAGGGGTCTATTTTGAAATATCTGCTACGCTGTATCGCACAAAAAAAGCATTAATCCAGTTCTACTCTCCCTTGCTGCAGCACTACTGTGCACACTGAGGTGAAAACAGGCCATTTTAGGTACTTCCTCTTTAAAGCCCCTGTTCTGATTGGCCAGCTACAACATGCCTGATGCTGACCAAACATTCACTAGCTAACCTCGTAGTTTATTCTGTCCAACCAGGTGTGTAGGTGGCTAAATTCAGATATGTAATGTGTTCATGTCAAGATGCTACAGAAGTAATGGACACATCAAAAGCAAAGCAATTTGTGACCTAAGGGTTTGTTTATAATATCTCCTATTGCTTTTAGTCTCATAAGAAATAACCTGATGAACCCTCAGACCTTTGTATCTTTAAAAAATAAGCTTTTCCTAGAGTTCACAAAACTAAATCACTCACACTAAAGGGGCAGCTAATCTAAATACTGTTTACTTTCTAAGCTGCTGAACAGTTCAGAAAGTAAATAGTATTTAGATTAGCTGAATAGTATTTAGATTAAAAATTAAACTATATTTTTACAAACAAACTCTAAAGGACTAAATCTGCTGACCTGAATCTATCAGAGTGCCAGATTTTTGCTTCCCGTATTAAATTCACACATATGCAGCCCTCTGGCTTCAAGCTCTTAACAATAAATGGTTGTTTGCTTTGAAGTTACTACCTTTGAAGAGATTTCCAGTTTTACCCTACACAGCGACATCTACCCGAGTGCTCTAAAAGGTTAAAGCCCCCGGGGAAGGCTCTCCACCTCTCTATCTGGGTTTTTGCTGACCCAGAATCCAAGACAAACTCAAATGCTGTCACCGATCGATTCGTGCAAAGGCAGGGAAAGATGCAGACTAATGTGACTTCCAACACCAGCTGAGATGGATATGTTTCATCATAAAAACCATGATGCCATGATTCCTCAAGGCGTCATTTAACAAAAACTAATAAGACTCCTTTCACATCTGCTTCTGTTGCCTGGTCTGCTCAGAAACATAATTGTAGACCACTTTAATATCTATTTACAGGCCAACAGACTCCTCATACTGAGTTTATACTGAGTTACTGAGTTTGTTTTTCTTATCTGACACACATCTAGGTGTGTCTTCCTGTATCTGACACATATCTAGGTGTGTCAGATACAGGAAGATGTATCCAGAGGCAGTAACTACAACACAATGAAGCACAGAGTTATGTATAAATATATTTAGATGTAAAATGTTTGATTTCAAAATAAACTGCATGTGCACATTTGCTTTTTTCTCAGACCTTACATGCATTCCTGATTTTCATATGATTAATGACTCTTGGAAATAGTATGTGAGAATGTCAGTGGAATATAATGTATTGTTTATGACTTCCAACCTGCTGCATGGATTCCACCGTGGACTCCAACTTCTCCCGTTTGGACAGCTCCTCCTCCCATCTGCAACACAAAACATATGTTGGGTCAGTTACTGTTGGATTGGGCCTGCTCCCTGGGGTGTCACTAGACAGGGTAATGGCACTTATGTGTGGATAGTACTCCCATCTCTGCTTACAAAATACTCTTAAGAGTGTGGGTTCACATCCAGTTTCCACCCCATTTCCAGTCTTTTTGTTTCACTCCTCTCTTTATTCTCACCTTTAAAATCCCTACCTCAGTATGATAAGAACCTGGAAAGAGAATGGAGATCTATCTTCTTTCAAAAAATAACAAACGTTTTGCATGAATAGTTTTGAGCCTTTGGACAAATGCAAACACACAGTTACATTTTTAAATAAGGAGAGACATTTGAGCTTTAACACACCCAAAAGGGTGGGGCGCCTCTGCTGCAGCTCAAATTCCTTTATGCTCTCTGCCTTATTCAGTCCTATTAGTAGGGGATCCATTTACAAAATCTTTATGGGCAAATAAAAACCTGATAAAAAGGACCTTTATTTATACTATTGACAAGAATAAAAGCGACAGAAATATAAGTTAATACAACATGAGCTAAAATTGTCAAAATCATGTGAAAAGTACAAGTGTGTTTATTGAAGTTATGGTAGAGTAGGTCACCACTGAGGCATATAGCTGGAGTGTCAGTGGGGACAAAGGTAAAAATGTGCCTGTCTCCCTTATGGCTCCAAGCTATGATTAGCACACAGATCTGTTTTCCTCTCGTGACGGGTTGCATCAATCCTCCACCATGGCAGCTCTGTCAAACCTCCAAAAATAGGAGCTCAATTAATTGCCTTGTAATGTCACACAGAATGTGACATAGAAGGCAGTGGACAGCACTGCATCAGTCAGTTCATCTACTTCTAATAGACACTTATCTTTTTTTCCTGGGATATGAGGTAGCCAGCATGCTGATTCACTGATGTTTCCCAAAAGAGAGTTTGAAATTCAGAATGGAGAAAGAGCTCATTCAATAATATGAGGCAACCAGACACGTCAGACACCCACCCATGCGACTGTGAGGATAAAAAAAGAGGGGGGGGGGGGGGNGGGGGGGGGGGGGGGTTTCTCTCCTTGAGTCTGGGTATGTGTGTCAGACTGAGAGAGAGAGAGAGAGAGTGAGTAATTGCAGAAGTGAGCCTATGGAGGAGTGAATACTTGTGAGTCCTAGTGTAAGGTGTGCTTGTGTCTACCCATATATGTTTACATCAGTAGAGAAGGCTGATGACCACAGCTGAATTCTGGGACATTACCTTAACCACACACTGTAAAATGTGACAAATTGATCTTACTAAAAAAAAAAAAAAATNAAAAAAAAAAAAAAATCTAGGAAATAACTATGTAGTCTTAAGTTCAAGACATAGAGTAAACATAACTTAAGTCTAATAGTTATATTTACTTACCTTTTTCAAGGCAATCGGTTTCCTAGATTTTTTTTTTAAGTAAGATCAACTTGTCACATTTTACAGTGCACTCTAACATGTGAAAGTAAGTACATATAACTATTAGTCTTAAGTTATGTTTATTTTATGTCTACTTGAGTTTAAACATAACTTAAGACTAATACTGTAGTTATGTACTTACCTTTTTCAAGGCAATAGGTTTCCAAGATTTTTTTTAAGTAAGATCACCTTGTCAGATTTTACAGTGCACAGCCTTTACCATGGAAACAGAAACAAAGCCAGAGATCACTTTATCACCAGTGTAACTTAGCGCTAACAACATGTGTCACTGGAGATTCACTTTCTGAACAGAACTCAGCCTTGTTTCCATTCAGGACTCTATGAATGTACACTGTCTAATTAGAGAGAAGTATTCCTTGGCCAGGAACACCAGCCCACACTGTGATTGAAGCCTTGTTCTAAAAATGCTGGCAGTGCTGCTTTTGTGTCTCCACAATACTCAGTTGTCTGCCGCAGGGCACTCGCTAAGGTCATCGGGGTTCAAAACTGCATCCCATCCTCTGTGGACTGAAACACGATTGTCACGGCTTCTGTATGTGTTGTGGTGGTCCCACTTTCTGAATGGTCATACCATTTCCTTTAAGAGTGTGAGGGTTATCTGGAGTAAAACATCATGATTTCATCAATTTACAGATAGAAGGAATATGTCAAGGCAATTTATCTATATGAAGGAATGCGGTTGTAGACAGAAGTTAAAGTGAAGTGATCCATATATACTACAAGCCAGAAGTTTGAGGCCAAAAAAAAAAATCAGCATCAATACACTGTTTTACAATTTATTGCACAGGCAGGAAATGAAAAAAAAATCCCATGTACCATAAACCATCCCCATGTAAAACATGGGAGGGTTCAGTAATGCTGTGGGGGTGTTTTGGGGAGAGAGATCTGCCCCAAAGAGAGAACTTGGTCCAAGTTGAAGGAATTATGAAGAAAGAGAATTACCACTCCATCTTCAAAGACATGCGATTCCATCTGGTTTACGAATTATTGGTCAAAATTTCATTCTTCAACAGGACAATGATCCAAAACATTTATCAAAATTATGCCAACGTTTCATCCATTCAAAAAAGAAGCAAAAGGTTTTGAGAATTATGATTTGGCCAGAGGGGGTTACTTTGACAAAACCAAAGTCTGAGCCTGAAATGACTTCAAAGTTTTATGTTCTTTTATGTTATCTTTTATGTTGACAAATTCTTCTTGAAAACTAATTAGTTACATTTATTTTATGTATTTTTTTTTTTTNTTTTTTTTTTTTTTGTCATTTCCTGTGCAATAAATTATAAAAGTGTATTGATGATTTTTTTCTTTTTAATCTGGGGGTGGTCTCAAACTTCTGGCCTGTAAGTCAGATGGAAAACCACCAAGTTTTTAAGTATGCGGATAAATAGACTGCAAATGTCAAATCCAAACAAAGATGACACTACGGCACAGCAAAACATATTCTAATCTGGCCTCTGCCATAGCTGTGACTCCAATTTTCCTGCACCTTCAGTGTGAGTCAAATGAACACACCCGGAGTCTCCTTACAAGGACAAAGACAGCAGGAGGGTTGGAGCCTGTGTCAACTCACAGACATCTGTTTATGACCAGATGCGTCCTTTCCTATCGTGCTCTAGTAAATCAAAGACCTTGTTACAGACATGTTAGTTTAGATTAAAAAGTCAAAAGAAGCAGATGAAGGCGTTTTTGGTCATTCATTTTTGTGGGTGAGTGCTCCTACAAACCTAAAATGAAAAAGTGCCACACAAAATTTATCTAAGTCCTCATTAATTATCCATTAACGCGTCATTAGTCCAAACAGCGGGAGAAAAATATGGCATGTCTCACATCAAACAGACATTTTCTCATACATTTTTGTCTGTTGAACAATAGCATTCCAGCAGCTTCTGCCAGCAAACACTCCCTGCCTTGTGTGGTATGTCTGGGGAGTTACGTTACCACACGAGCCACCTGAATGGTTTCCCATCACTGTGCATGAGGACACAGAGGAATGTAACACAGCTCCAACCCTCATGCTTTAATGCTATTGTGCTTGTTTTGTTTTTAATAGCGGTGGTCATAGTGATAGTTTTATGGCAATCATGATGTTTTGACCCTGCTGCTTTACTTATTAACCTCATGAAAGCTTATCCTGAGAGATGGACGAAAAAAAAAAACTTTTGCAAAAGCACAGCATGCCAACATTACTGTCATTTTAATGTTAAAAATCATCTGATCGGTTGATCGTCAAATTCAAAAGATCATAAGACCCTGACCATCATTGAGCAATATGCAGTAAATACCAAAGGAGTATGGGGAAAAGGTGCGGTTCCAAATCATGCTAAAAGTCTGTTGCTCATAGCAAATAAAATATTATGACTCTGTTTTCAGGAACTCATGAACATTAAATCAGACACCACCCTGTTTAAAATACTATGACATATGGGTGGAATTTCTCAATAAGTTGATGTGCCAAATCTGAGTTCTTTATCTTATCTCTTAACTTAAATCACAGCACATTCAGAGCTCTGATTTATTAAGTAACAACATTACTCTTTATTTTATGGCCTTATTTAGAACCTTATTTGGTTGTAATTTCTTATGTGGATACAAATCATCACATGCTTTTTCTAAAACAAGTCTTTTCAAAACGGGATATTTTCTAAATACTATGAAGAGATTTTAATAGGGTTACTACAATTAATCCTCAGGAGAGCAGGCAATAGTAAAACAGGAAGTGGTACGTATAACAGATTTAATGATCAATATATCTGGCTACACGTCAGACAAACACACCCATTGAGCTCACTCTCACATGAAATGAGCCCACTGATAGACCTGATAAATCACATTTGAGAGTGCATGAGATTCCTCCCATGGAAATCTATAGGAGTCACGGTACTGTATATGGTGCAGTTATACAGTACCTGTGTGTGTGTGTGTTTTGCTTCAGCACAGTTTCTTTCAAGCATCTGTGGCTTAAATGCAAAATAGTGAGCAGAATGTGAGGACAGCAGGGCTTTTCTTGAGTGTAAACAAGGAGGAATAGCTCTGGCAGAGCATTGATTGGATGTCATGCTCCTGTGTAATCTATATTTTCCACACACTGAGAGGTGTGTGTGGCCTGTTAATGATCCAGTGATGTGAAATGGATCAGGCTGACTAGTAAAGCAGGCCAGGAGTCTACTGGCCTGCTGCTTGGGGTTCCATCAGCATGCTGACTAGACAATCCAACAAGGTCAAACCTCATCTGATTTGCTGTGCCTTCTGCTCCAAATATCTCCTCCTCCTCCCTCCCTAGCCTCAATACATATTGCATCCATAACACACACACACAAACAAACACATTTGTCCTCCATCACCCCATCTTTCCATGCCGTCTCTCATGTCCATGGAGACCGTGTCACAGGCCTGCATTCGATGCAGATGAATTTCTGGCTCACTCAATCATGTAAACTGCATGCAGAGAAGTGCGGCTGGATCATCATTCACTGATGGATGATCCGCAAGCAGTGCCAGACGACCCTGGTAGGAGGAATGTTGGTGTTGCTAAGTGACCATGGAAATTTTTCCAAGGCACCATTATCACTGGCCCCCAGGAAGTAGCCAAATTGTACCAGTCGCTAATGAGGGAGACATTAACAAAATTCTACCAATAACACTGAAGTTCAGACCTTCATAACATATGCCAGTGACACTGAAAAGGGCGAGCAGACGAGAACATCTCTATGATGACTATCTATAGTGACCTGCAAAGGTCAAGTTTCATATGAACTGTCAAGGTTATTTATTGATATTCTTCAGCATCTGAGCAAGGCTCCTGGGAATGCAGTAAATGCAGTAACCATATAAGTGCTTCTGGTATACAAATATTGTAGACTATCTCTGATAATGAATGATTAAAAAAAAAACAAAAAACTAAACTGCAGCTACATGTGTGTTAAATATGGAAATTCCTACAACTGATAGTGTAAAAATTACCAGATAATATGGCAATTTGGGTAAAATGTGAGGAAATGCTTCTTTAAATGGGATAAAAATCAAATGCAGCCATGGGATGTAACATGTTTTAACTGCTGATGTAATAGTTTAACTATATTGTCAAACAGCAGAATATCTTGTATGAACAATAACTTTTGATATTATCTGATAATTACCAGCACATACAATAACTTTTTTTTCAACCATTTTTGCTGATTTACTGCAGGGTTTTATATTATATTACCCGGCAGTAAATAATCAGTTGGTGCACCCTGTCAAAGTGTACGGAGTAATGCATATTTGGAGCAGATTGGATAAAACAGGTTCAGCGTTAAAGATGAGAGGCATAGGCACTGGGAAAATGTAATCTGTGTTTGATAAATGCTCCCTGTCTAAACACAGACATCTGTCTCTTAATTAAAGCTCCTGCAGCAACAATATGCATCTATAAACTCAAACAGGGCTAAAACGACAGTAAACTTAATTAGTATTACAGGATCATCCCAAGTAATTAGCAGATTAGACTTCATATCACGTAATATACCATAAATCCTCACTCAGTAAAATATTCTCTGTGGATTTCAACGTCAAGGGAGCACTAAGAAGCATGTTTAGGCAGAAACAGTACAACATGAACTTGCTGCAACACAACAGTGTTTAACAGTGAGAATATAGTCTGCACACAAATCTGAAAAGACAGTTTAATACCACTGGATCCTCTCTCGCGGATGTCTTGCTGGATAGTTTGGGCTAACACGTCTAATCCTATATCCTCACAATGCTGCCACAATGACAATCCCCCACAACATAGATGTGTGCTTGACTTGTTTGCAATGTGCAAATGTATTATATAATTGTTTAACTCCCATAGCCAGTCCTGACACTCTTTGCCCTGGCCTGAGGGATGCTGCTGGAATTTTAGCTGTCATGATTTCCTGTGGGTTAAACCCCTAAAATGGGAGACAATTAGATAGGTGTTTCTGTCTAATTATCTAGTTTTTGTCTCTAGGTTTGATCTAAGACCATCTTGAAAAAAACACATAATTGTTTTCAAAAGAACATATGCAATTGTTTGTAATGACAACATTCACATGAAACGTTACTAAGCTTTATATGGATATGCAAACCTATTAGCTAATTTTAAGTGCCAGAAAAGTGAGATTTTATCACACAAATCATTTAAATTATTAATTTTATAGAAATTATTGGTCATATCTTTGAGATTTCATTTTAAATCTCTAAAAAAAAAAAAAAAAAAAAAAAAAAACAAGGGGAAAAAAAAAAGAAACAGAGAACAAGCATGCATTTGTGCATTCTGTAGCAGAGGGGATGGGAGCATTGTGACAGAAAATCAGTTTTCCCTGCAGTCTTCATCTTTGCTCCCACCCTGCAAACAGACCCCACCCCGCCTGGCATCTGATAAAAAAGTAGAACACTACTGTGCTGTTTTGTTATGTTCACACTGTGCTGATTTCATTTCCTGCAGTCTGCATTATAGAGGCATCAGAATAGCTCTGAACTCTTGGATATTGACTCAACATATAAGAAGAAGGATATTTAGCAACACAAAACAGAAAAGAGAGCTGAAAAAAGAGCTAGACAAACATTTTTTCTTGAGTCTTATAATCTCATAATGGGGGGCTTTGAGTTGGATTTTCTGCTTTGACAAATGACATGGATTTGTGAAATGGCTTGCAAGTGCATAAGAATAAGAGAACAAACAAAGCCTGCATGCCCAGGCCAAGTTTGGGTGGAGCAGGACTGGGTGCAGTATCCTATTTATGAAGAAAATGAAGATGAAGATGGCTCAGTTCAAATCTTTACTGGTCAGGGTGTGTACACTGAAATTATATAAGATATAATAGAGCTATGAGCCATCACCACTAGATAAATACCTTCTGTATGTTCAGGTAAACACACCTGTGGAAAATTAACCTATGAACTATAGGAAACTGCAGCAGTTCTTTCAAAGAAACTGTGTATTGACCACAATTACATCTCTATGATGCATGTATTTCTTGCTGTCAAAGAACATTTCTGTCAGGTTGAATGGAGGAAAAAAAATCAAAGCTTTGAGAGTGAAGAAAAGAAGGCATTTGATCTACTGACAGCTTCTGAAAGACAAACCAAATAAGGTCTAAACCTAAATAAGACAATGAGCTTGCAGTATGTATTATAAAATAAGATAACCTACATCAGAATTAAAGGCCCAACCTGTGCATTTCTAGCCATATAAGTTAAGGCATATTTACATAAATATTTAAATGCTTTGACAGAAAGATAAGAACTACTCTAAGTATTTTATGTTTTTCTCATCTGAGTTCTGAATTTTGGTGCTGATGTTACCCTTTGGTTTACATTTAATCATGGATTTAATGTGATACCTTTGTTTTTTTGTTTTTTTGTTTTTTTTGCTGCTCTAAGAGCCATAATAAAATACAGCCACAAGAGGTTAGTGCACTTTCTCACTGTGTAAAGATTTCCAAGAAGCTCTAAGACGAGACACATCTAGTCGTTAAGGTCAAGTATCCAAGAGCGCAGATACAAATTTAAAACCCTCATCAAGTCCTTCACACAGCAACAAACTGATGTAAATCACTTGCAAACTGGCAGATGTGAGACAATAGATACCGCCCAAAGCTGTACATGTGTGTGTACAGCTTTTTTTTTTTTTTTNTTTTTTTTTTTTGTGTGTGTGCGTGTGTGTGTGTGTGTGTGTGTGTGTGTGTTATGGTGCTATTCATCGTATTGCTAAACCCCTACCACATACACATTTCCTCTGGAATAACACGGTTTTGAAATACAGTTGTTATTAAAGGATCATCCCGGTGATTGTACATGTTTGAGCCTAATATATACAATCCGCATACAAGTTACATTACTGACAACCATTTCCCAAAATATATGCTATTTTAGCAGTAGACTTCGGAATTTTTTTCATACCTTCCAGACTGCCATTGGCTTCAGTTCATTCAAATACGCTATTAAAATTGACTGGTAGAGACGTGAAACATGCTTGAGGTACGTAATCCATCATAACTAACAAGATGTCTGTTAGGTTTTTTTCCTGAAGTAACTTTATTTAACCGATCCAACACAGAGATGCATGGAAGACGATGCATTTTTCTGCCAGGAAATATAGTCCCAGGAGAAGATGGCTTTTACTGAGAAATTAAAATGATCGTGCATTCTACAGTCATGTAAGTGTTTGAAAGCGAAACATTGAATTTTAAGGTGAGTGTATCACCTGAACATTTAATTTTGAAAGATTAGGGGATTTGAAAAAAAATAACAGGAAAACTAAAATATGGTTTTATGTTTTGGAAATTGTNAAAGATTAGGGGATTTGAAAAAAAATAACAGGAAAACTAAAATATGGTTTTATGTTTTGGAAATTGTTTGTCAGTAATGTGAATGAGGGTTATATATATTGGGCTCAAATATGCATGATTGCCGGTATGGTCCTTTAAGTCAGAATGCTGTGTCAGCAAGTTGAATGGCCTTTAAAACTAATAGGTCTAAACATGCAAAGGGCAAAACACTTAAATCAGCAAGTATAAATAAGGATGAGGACTGATGATTATGGACTTAGCATTAAGATTTACCTGACTTAACAAACAGTGCATCTCCTGCTTCAGGCTACAGCTGGTGCATTTCCAAAACACTTTAAAAAACCAAAACCCCTGCTCTCACTGTAGTGCAAAGACAGGTGCATTCCTGCACTTTTAGACATGGCAGAGAGCCACGGCTCTCAGCTGTATCAATACCCATGAATAATCAACCACAGCAGCAGCAGCAGCTCCAGATACATGGTACCAGCACTGAGCGAATAAAGCACAAAAGGCAGAGGAGGAAACACAATCCCATCATAGTATCTCCCAGATTTTCAATCAATATGCAGAGAGAGAGAGAGAGAGAGAGAGAGAGAGAGAGAGAGAGAGAGAGAGATACCACATTTCAGAACTATCTTCTTTTTCACCTGCAGCTCCCTGCCATAGTCAATGGCCTTTTGCTGTCTTAACGATGGCCTGTGTCCATGGACAATTATGTTAAATATTATTTCCACTAAGGATAATTCTGTTTGTACGAAATAGCCACATAGTGAAGCTTTTCAGTGGCAAGATGAAATTAAGATGACATGAGAATCTGTCTTGACAAATACACAACTAGAGCTCTAGTCTAGAACTCAGGTCTCTTGGTACGTGAATTGAGCTCTGTATCTAAGCAGCAGGGGACTTTCCTTTGAGAGGCTCCAGTTCTGTGCAGTGGTTGTGTGCCAGCATGTGGTGCAGGTTTGGCTAGTGGCAGGAGCATTGGTGTGAGGTGACGTCTTTGAGATAATCCCTCTCCTGAATAGAATGCCCAGATTACACAGGGCAGGTTAGCACCAAATACAGACAGGAAGGCTGAAGAGCTCAGTGTGACACATTGGTCCTCTTGAGGAAATATATGACATGTGAAACACATTGCAGCATTAGGCTTTAGAATCACAGTTTCTCACCCTGTAATTAGGTATTTCTTCACAAAGACAAGTCTGATCCTCTTCTCAAGAGAGATGCTCAACCCTGCCTTTCATCTCTTAAACACAAGACATGAGATCAAAGCCCCAGGAAGGTGTCTTTGCAGAATTCTAATTGCATTGATCCACACACGGCTAAATTCAGCTGTACTTCAATTATTCATACAGCAGAAACATGCCCAGGAGGCTCTGTGACTGTTCTGATTCGATGTTTGTCCTGTATCACCCACATGGCGATCCAGCAGGACAGTTTTTCTGGATCTACTCTCTCTTGGAATACAGTAATTAACAAATAAATAAAGGTGAAGACAGTGAGCAGGGATTTTTGGTTCAAATCCCAACTGGGGTGTAGTTTATGGCTGGTGCGTACTACAACAGTATAAACTACTACAGCAAACATTGCAGCTAGAAACTGTTAACATGTTAGTCCAAATTATATTGCTCTCTGCATTTTTTTAAATTTATTTTTTGCTTCTGTGTAATTGTCCTGATGATCGCTGCCTCTCACCGTATATCTATCTATCTATCTATCTATCTATCTATCTATCTATCTATCTATCTATCTATCTATCTATCTATACCACAGAAACTGATGGAAATTACAGTAGTATCAATTATGTACTGTTTTTACAGCTTAGATAGTCTTTGAGCTTTCCTTATCTTTATTAATATAGCACTTTATTTAGCATTTAGCATTTTACTGCAAGAGGGTTGCTATCTTTATGCCCCTATTTCTCTCAGTGCACTAATCTCCATAATAGCTGAACCTGCCTGTAGTATCTCTGCACTGAAGGGATGACATGTAAATTGAAAACAAATGTGCACTGTCTCTTCTTGGTCATATAAAGGTGTTATCTGACATGGGCAGACATCACAGGTGGTGGCTAGAACAGCTTCTATTTTTAGGTAACACACACTGCCAGTGTCATCCTGTCAGAGGCTGTCAATGTCATTTACACTTTTGATGGAATTTTTTTTTTATCGTTATGACATGCTGGTGTCAATTAATGTTATAAACTTATTGACCCCAAGTGGTAGTTTTCACAATAATGAAAGTCTGAGGGATAAATCTTACAGCAAAACACTGTGGGTAGGGACTGGCAATGGCCTCAGCCACCTTTGTTCTCTCGTCAGTCATTTGTTAGTAGAGGAAGATTTGACCCCACAGTCCAGACACTGTAGCGCTAAGTGGACATTCATATATCCTGATCTATGAAGCCTAACTATGTGTTGCTGTATCTTCGTGTGTGTGTGCATGTGTGTGTTTAGATGAGGAGTGAAATTTATGAAACAAAAAGGTCAGAATTTGCTCAACACAGCAATGTCGTGAGAACTATAAAAGCTGATAAATTAGTTAAACATGAGGACCAAATCTCTTAAAAATATCTTTCCTACATCCAGAAAAAAAACAACTAACGTGAAAGAACAAGAGTGGAATAGTGAAATTTATTATTATGAAATAAATATTTGTTATTTGTAGATATAGAGGGGTAGAGTGAAGAACAAGAGAATGGCTGAAAATAAAGAACTGTGGCTGAAGAACAGAAAGGCAAGATGGGGCTCTGGAATTAATGCTGGGCTGAATTTACAGCATAAGCTAAAATTTACTTTCTGGCTCTTGGTCTAAAACCATGATTAAAGATTTGCATGAAAAATATTGCTTATACTATCAACATTTTCTTGTAAAAGTGATGTGAGATGATTTCAGTTTTCAAATGCTACATATTGTTAAGCTATTAGAGTACAATCAAGCCCCCAAGCATGCTTATTTAAATTGAATATAAAATTTATCTCTATCTATCTATCTATCTATCTATCTATCTATCTATCTATCTATCTATCTGTCTGTCTGTCTGTCTGTCTGTCTGTCTGTCTGTCTGTCTGTCTCTATCTATCTATCTATCTTAGTCTAATCTTTCATGTATTAAATATACGTTACATGTATTTCATGTATTAAACTTACATCTGAACTAACTTTACATTTATCCAGGGTATCATCTGTCCGAGCGAGAAAACTTCATAAGTGACTGTGTTTGACAAATCATGCTGCTTTGCCTCAGATCATAGTCTCGTAAACATAAAAAGGGCTGAACTGAATATGGCAGGAAGTAAGCAAATGACTACTTCATAGGATGAAAACCTGTGAATACAAGTCAGAAATGGGACAGCTGGCCATTCATCTCCTTGTGTGTGTCCACAGTCGTAAAGCTTTAATAAATCACAGTGGTGGTGTGAAAGCACAGGGGTCCTCCGCTGGGATTGAGGATACCTTACAAAGCAGTCTGCATGACATAGAGATGAGCGGAGGGGTGGGTTGGTGGTGGGTGTAGAGGGATGAATGGAGGATGGGGAAATGACTGAAAACAAAGAACTGTGGCCGAGGAACAGAAAGGCAGGATGAGGCTCTGGAATGAATGCTGGTATGTGGCTAGAGTAAAGAGGATTAAGGCTGAGAGTCAGAAAGAACATGGCAGTGAGCTTAGTGATGTCATTATTTAGCTCACACCAGAGCAAGAAAATGAGGGGAGGGAAGAAGATTAATTACCAAGCTTACTAGCCAATAAAGTGAGATTAAAAATGTTGGTACAGTAAAGAACATATTTGATGTTTAGATACTTACAGTAAGTGTCTTTAAAGAAAAATGTAGTATATACCTTTCATTTAGCTATTTATGGCAAAGTATTGATGGAATATGACATGTATGAATAATTAATACATAGCTGCATACAACATAGGAAATCATTCAGAGTTAACGATTACCTCAGCACCCACTAGTTTGAGATCTTAATTTCCAGAGTGAATTTATATTTCCAGTTTTAATTTATTAACTCCTTGATTAAATGTAACCACTGTGGCTGCTTCATTGACTTCAAGGGCTCATGGTTTTGCCAAAGGAAACATTAGAGCCAAAATTTGTGCCTCAGATGCAGCAGTTTTAATTTGGCTATTGTCCCGGCCACTGCCGTTCAATGCCTCAAGCAGAAATGCACAAACAAGGATATGTTGGAAAATGACTGGACAGGATATCCAGCATCCCAGAGGAGTGAGAAGGCAAGCACATTCTGTGTTACTGAATCAGTCCGCTCACGTGGGAGTCAGACTTTGTCACAGCCGACCTCACAGTGTAGACAGAGGCCTGTTAAAATGGTTCTCTGCTTGAATCATGAGTACACAGAAGCAGACGTCTGGTTGGCAAGTTTCCCTTCAGTAGCCAGTCAAGGCGGCCAGCAGTGATGTCAGCCAGGGATTTTACAATGAATCCTCAAGGAAAAAAGAACTGATAAGAAGACAATAGAAGGAGACTGAGCCATTCAAAGGAATTTCCTGGGAAGTCTGAGAAATTGGGTCACTCTCAATCCAAATGAGCTTCTCTGCATGCTGACCACCACAAGATCATTCAGGACAGTGAATTCATGTGACACTATGACTATAATGTCGAAAATCTGTCCACCATGCTGTCAGATATCACACCAACCTGACAGGAATAAAAAAGTCAATGTGGTAAGAGTTATAAGTCAGGACAAGATGAGCAGATGATGAACTCATTGTTTTGCCCAACCACTTGGATCTCTCAATTAATATGTGAACAAACATATAGAAAATCAAGCCCAATATTGATTATGCGGTTTGATTTAACGTGGCAAACACACTGGTACAACTTCTTAGCTTACAAACAGCTACATCGAATAAGTCAAACCTTGAACCACTAATAGCGGACTGGCTGTAGTGTAAACTATAATGCAGCTGTAAAGAAAATTCACTTTAATATTCCTGTAAGATTCCCACAGGGAATGTTTGTACATTATTAGATTTTTGATTTCCTGTTAGTCCTATGGTCAGTGGCATCAGTGGGGTTGAAAAGTATAGGTTTTATGGTCTTGAGAGCTAAAGTTCAAGTGGGATAATTTAAAAACAATTAATCAAGTAGTAGGTGACAGAAAATTGACAGAAAATTAGTTGAGAATTTTGATTAATTTTTGTCTCATATCAAGTTTAAAAATAAACATTTGCTGCATGGATACAGTTTCTCAAATAGGAGGATTTGCTAGCTATTTTAGTTTTAAATTGATTCCCTTTGGGTTTTATGACTGTTGCTCAGATTCAAAGACTTCACTTTAGACTCTTGAACTTATGATAAGCATTTGTAACTATTTTGACAATTCAAACACTAAATGATTGATCAAAAACTAACTGATGGACTGATACTGAAAATAATCTCTTATGAATAAGGGGGCTCAGGGCAATATCCCTAAATTCCTTGACACAGTCCTGCCTAAGGGGCATATTCCTATAGGGTCATGTTTTTGGAGTAGAATTTTGTAATTATTTAATTGGGAAACCATGCTCTACACTGCTACTTGTTTCAGTAACAGTATAGATGCAGTAACAGGAACATCACACCAGGTGCCTCATGCCTAGCGGGCTTTACTCACCTTTTCTTATACTCGTCTCTCTCCCTCTTGACTTTGGCCAGCACGTTATACAGAGCCCTCACTTCTGGGGTGATGGTGTCTATTTGGACCCCAACTCCGTCCGGATGCGTCCACGTCACCCCGGGCCCCTGCAGAGTCTCAACGCGCTCTCCTTGCCTCCGGACGTGGGTGAAACTCCAAATGGTGCCCGGCAGTCGGGACTCGGGACCGTCTGTCTGAACGGCAACTTCTCGGGCGTACAGAGCGGGGTACTGCGGTCTCTGCAAAGCTTGCTGTAACTGGCTCTCCAGCAGTTTGTTTCTCCTCTCCAGTTCGTGGACTTTGGCAAGGAAGCATCGAAAACGCAAGTTGAGGGTTTTCAACACATGGATGTTGGAGCCCAGGTCGTTACGCAGGGCGCTGGTCACCGCGCCCGACGCGCCGGGGACGCTACAGACCGGACCGGGCGTCGTATCGCAGAAAAAAAGCGAGTTCATGTTGGTAAACAACAACAACTACACCGGTAATCCCACCCTGAGTCTGTGTGGTCTGTCAACTGATGCAACAGCCAAACCTGTTGTTTTTTTTTTTATCCCTGCATATTCCCTCACAACCACTCAACGAGGACCAGCGTGTCTTTACAATGCAGATTATGGGAATGAAAGTGGATGAGATGGGGTGACCATCACTGCCCCTGCTGGCTTACCTCTTAACACAGTTCCCTGCATGGGCGATGACACGAAAATAACAAACCAAGAGTCCTTTAAGGGCATCCAGGGCGTCATCTGTCCGAGCGAGAGATTTGACGCAGACCGCAATAAGAACCAGCATTATTTTCCGCCTCCCTCATCTCTGGGTTTGCCTTTGCTATGTCAGGCGCTGCTGATGCTGTGCGGGTTCATATAGCCGGCTGAAGATGGCCCACCTTCTTTCCTATCAGTCCCCGTTATTGTGGCTCTATCCGGCCTCCATGTGGTGCGGTGGGACGGCAGGATGCAGGACCGCAGAGCCCGGCCTCTCTGTGGTGCACACGGATCATGTTGCAAAGTGCTAAACTGGCACTATAAGCCACGTCAGCCCCTCCCACTGCTTTTTCTCTCACAGACCGATGAGGGAGTCAAATCCTGGCTAAAGGCATAAACACAGGCCTAAGTAAATTAATAAAAGTGAGGTATCACTTTACAATAAGGTCCACAAAATCCTGAGTAGTACAAAGGAACAAGGAGCAAATCAGGAAAAAAAAAAAAAAAAAANAAAAAAAAAAAAAAAACTGCTTTTAAATGAAAGTTCATAAATAACTCAAGGATCAATGAAAGATTATAATACTTTTTTTCTGTGATATCTAATACTTGCCACTTAATTAATAGTTCCTGGTTGATTAGATGCCAAATCATATCAATAACCCATGACTTCTTTATTCTTTTATACATCATACTGTGATGTACACTCAAGTACATGTTGTTATTAGAGCTCTATCACTCCATAACTATTCATTATTAACAGTTCCTGGTTCGTTCCAGTTACTGCGTCCAGGATAACTTTTACTTTGTGACTGCTGGACTGTCATTCTGCATCTCGATATAGCCTAAAATAAATTATGCTCCGGGAACCCCTGTATGACTCACACAGACAGATGTTATCTCCCATGGTCTACATCTACTGTTTTATTACTCCAATAATTAGCCTACAGTAAGAGTTTGAGTAAATGGGACTCTGTATCAGCAACGCATGTCTTCTACAGGTTCTCCACAGGGTTGTCTATTGTCACTACTACTCTACATACAGTACTCTACACCAATGGCTGTAGCAAACATCAGAACAGGCACATTCTAAAGTTTGCTGATGCTTGCTTCATGATAAAGAGGACTCTCATGGACCAGGGCTTGATGATTTTGTACAGTGGTGTGATGATCATTTCCTCACTCTGATATCAAAAACAAAAGATATGTCTATTGACTTCAGGAGGGCTTCATTCTTGCTCACACCACCCCAGACTCTTCTCAACAGCCAGGCAGTGTTAAGACCTACAAATACCTGGTACCATCCTAGATGATAAACTGAAATTTGATGGAAACACTGATTTGATTTGTAAGAAGAATCATCAAAGACTGTATTTCTTGCGAACACTCAATCTCCTCAGTGTGGACACAGAATTGATGGAGCTTTTTTACAAATCGATGATAGAATCAATCTTAACATTCTCACTGATTTGTTGGTATGGAAATGTAAATGTTCAGCATAATAAGAACAGACTGAACAATACTGTTAAAGCAGCTGACAAAATCACTGGTAAGCAGCAGTCTTCCCTGCATGTCAGCCATCTATTCTCATCAGGTTTTGAGGAAAGCCCCAGTAATTCAAGCCAGTTCACTCCATCCTCTTAGTAGGGAATTTGAAACTCTTCCCTCAGGTCAGAGGTTTAGGCTACAGAGGGTAAAGTGCAATAGATATAAATTCTCTTTTATCCCACATGTAATGAAGTCACTGAACTCATGCACTTTATAAACTGACAGATTTGGATCAATTTTAGTGGTTGTCACTGCAGGCTATTGTGTTTTACTTACTTATTGTACTAGCCTATTTGATATGTTGTAGTGTCACCCAAATTTCTCCTTGGGTGGGACAATAAAGGTCTGAAGTTGAAGTTGAAGTAATGAGAAGAAGAAGAAGAAGAAGAAGAAGAAGAAGAAGAAGAAGCAGCAGCAGCAGCAGCAGCAGCAGCGAAAACTCTTAATTCATTCATTCACTGTGGGAAAATAAACATTTTTCAATGTTCTTGCTGGTACACATTATCCACTAAAAAGCCAATTACCACATAAATTTATATTTGCCATATCAAGCACATACCTACTATCAATTCACTAAACTTCATTTCAGGTTCTTGGTCTATAGTTTAAAAACATACAAATAGAGAGCCAGTCACAACAATTTGAAATCATTTTACATCATTTTTTAAAGGTAAATTATGAATTCGTTTTTGTGTTTTTTAATCAGGCACTTCATGGTCAGCTTCACCACACAGAAAACATTCAGGGTCCTTTCATTTCACGTGTGCGACTGCTGCCATCGTGAGAGAGAAGGGACCATGCCGAAGTCAAAGAGGGACAAGAAAAGTAGGAAAATATGTGTTTTAACTATTATATACACACTTATATTAAATAACTAAGCATATTAAACGGATTATTATTTGTTATTACATTCATTGATTATTAGTAAATTACAATGTGAGGTTACACAGTGTTAGCTTATCCTCTTGCTAACATACTGTAGTAATAGTGTGTAGTAGTTGTGTTCGCTGTGCTGCTTGTTAAAATCAGTTGAAGACTTATCTAACTTGCTTATGCTTTCTATTCTATCTGTTCTCAGTTTCGTTAACAAAAACAGCAAAGAAGGGATTGGAGTCAAAACAGAAATTAATCGAAGAGGTGAGTGTTTCCTGCTCAGTTTGTTGTCAGGTTAAGGATGTGGCATTAGCTGATGCTTTTCAGCTGTAATTTAGCGTTTCCTCTTGTATTTTTTGCAGTTAAGGAAATGTGTGGACACCTACAGGAACCTGTTTATATTTTCTGTGGCCAATATGAGAAACAGCAAACTGAAAGACATCAGGACAGCGTGGAAACACAGCAGGTAAGGGGACACCAACCAGGGCCACGTAGTCTTGATTTACTGTCATCAAAGTTGATGATCCATGTTACTGGTAGAATTGTGTTAAAGAAAATAAGCTTGCTATTTAGCTGCTGTTTCAGATGTTTCTCTTGCACAGAGATTACCAATCGAGCTTCCTGAGTACGTGTTTCATTTTTAATTCATACTGGTAACTCTCTAGGAGTGTCAAAGACTAAATTCAAAGAAAACAAGAGTAGGAAATGCTTCATTCTTGCTTGATGAGACTGATATAATACTGGAAGTATAAGCTTTTTTTTTTTTTCCCCTTTTACTTATCAGGATATAATAGGATGACTTTGAGAAAAAAAAAAAAAACTTAAGTCTACACTTCTCTCCATCAGTGTTTTCTGTTATGCTGAAAATTATTTATGTTGCTATTGTCTTTCATGGAGTGGCTATATTTTTAAAATAAAAATAATTTTAATGTAGCATCAAAGAGCACTTTTTATAGAAAGCATCAGTAGTGATGCTTACTGCTAAAAGATGAAATACAAATGACTGAAAACAACAGACTTGAAATCATACATGTATGTCCCAGTTAGTCCCACAAGTGATTACCTCCAAAATGTGTTATCTGGTTTCTAAGCAGCACTGCTGATCTACAGTAATTTGTAAAAGTGATTAAGTAACAATGATAACCACTTAAAGACATGAGATGGATTTAATGATTATTTTAGTCTTGAGATGCTTTTGGGAAACGGGACCCAGTTAGTTAAGAGAATTATTTTAAGTTCAACATGTATCATCAAAGCTGACATGAACCATTTAGCTGGACTCTCCTCTTCCTCAGATTCTTCTTTGGCAAAAATAAAGTCATGATGATTGCCCTAGGTAAAGGAGAAACAGACGAATACAAAGATAATCTGCACAAGGTAGGTAAGATCTAATCAATCAGCTAACATAATGAATACATAGTTAAATTTAAAGACTTATTTTTTGGCCTTTAACATGCAGGTCAGCAAGTATTTGCGAGGAGAAGTGGGTGTACTATTCACAAATAAAACAAAGGATGAGGTGCAAGAGTAAGTACCCTTCACGCTACACTTTGTCCTTAAGTTATCACAAGACTGACTGCTGTTATTGGTGTGAAGTGACATTGTCTTTTCACAGGTATTTCAGTCATTTCAAAGAGATGGATTACGCACGGGCAGGCAACCAGGCTCAGATGGACGTCACTCTGGATGAAGGACCCCAGGAACAGTTTCCTCACTCTATGGAACCTCAATTGAGGCAATTAGGGCTTCCCACTGCTCTCAAGAAAGGTCAGAGCCAGATGTGACTCTTTCCCACATTAATTTCCACTGTCATTTTGACCATATTATCTTCGTCACTTCACACTGACACATGGTCTGTTTGTTTTATTACCTTAGGAGTGGTGACTCTAATAAAAGACTATGATGTTTGCAAAGAGGGTGATACACTAACTCCAGAGCAGGCTCGCATTCTGGTAAGTTCTTTATTGTTCCATTTGAGAACATTTGGACAGTTTCGTATTACGCTGTGGTGGCTGACTGTTAACTTGGCTTCCTTTGTCCATAGAAACTCTTTGGCATTGAGATGGCTGAATTCAAAGTGCAGATCAAATGTATGTGGAATTCAGAAACAGGAGAATTTGAGAATATTGCTGGAGAGGAAGATTGTACGCAGGATAATGAAGAGGAAGATGTAGAATGAAATGTTTTTAAGTGATTTTGCCAACCTTTGGTAACAGAGGGACAATGACATTGAGGCTATATATCCCATTCCTGACTGCCATTACTGTCTGTGGAATCTGTCATCTTTCTCCTCTGTACGGTGTTTCACTGAACATTTACGTTTGGACTGAATTGTTGTTCAGTGAACACTGGTTTTTGGGGTGGAAAGACTAAAGTCATACATGTATCATGTTGTTCCCCTTCTTAAACTGTATAAAGCTTAAATCAATTTTAACATAATGAGGTATTTTTTATTGTATGCAAATCTGTTGCCTACTCTTTCATAGTTAAAGTACCCATTTGCTGGATTGTAGCTATATAAGAAACAAATTTGTGATTTAAGAAAGTGTTTTATTGTTTAATAGAAGATACAGGCTCTAGAAAAGGATAATACACCTGCTGCTGTCAGTTTGATAATTGAATCAATGAAGTGCATTTATGCATTATCACATTTAAAAATTAATATATAAACCCAGATGATAGGTGAAAAATTGGCTCAAAAATGATTAACCAGTAAACTTGTTCTTCAGCGGAAGTAATTTGGACACTCATGGGCTACGAGGTTCCAGGCCTCATTGAAGGCACTGACCACTCTCTCATCCAGAGGACCCTCCTCTGCTGCAAACAGGTTTTGTTGAAGTTGCTCCATGTTTGACATGCCAATAATGACTCCGTCACCTAGATCGCCCTGGAACGACAGACAACAGCATAACCACAATGTGTGTGGTGGAGATACTGTACGTTATGAGCTTAATTGGTAGGTAGTCATGGAAATATAATCTTGGTTGTCATGCTAAAGCAGCAATACATGCACAGCAGGTACCTTAAGGTGGGAGTGGTGGTACATCCAGCGAACTGCAGCAGAAGTCATAGTGGGTTTCTCTGAGCCATACACCGTCTCCAAGGCCTGCAGAACCAAGTCTATTGCCTGGAAATGACTCTGCTTCCAGTATCTGACAGGAGAAGAGGCCAGTTAGAATTACCATATTTTCTACGCTTGAAATTTGTTGACAAGTGCAGACACACATACCTCACTAGCACAAACAACACATATACATATGTAATTGTGTTATACTTGAGAGAACATTGGCCTTTCACCTGTCTCTGTATGTTGCGGCCCAGTTGTTACCAAAGAATCGCCCTGCAGGCTGGGAGCCATCTTTATCTTCATAGTGATATTTCCCTGTGAGAAGGCCACCTGGCGGAGAAAAAGTGATTTCAGAATCCAGGCCCACGGATCAAGATGACATCTCTTACTCCATAATCATTAAACCATATTACAAAGCAGAGCATGATTAAAGTTATTTAGGGGTGTACTATGCAATTAATACTTTTCAGTCAAATAATGTATAAAAGTACAGTACCTGCTAGAGGATTGTATGCATAGAACCTGATTCCATAGTTTCTCAGACATGGCAGCAACTCTGTCTCAACCTGTCTTGTAGTGGCATTGTACATTCCCTGTGAAAATAAATTGGAGTTGAGGTTCTGGGTTACAGAGTAAGTAAAATAACATAAGCATACAAAGTGCTCTTTTTAAAATGTACAGCCACACATTATGAGGGATGAGGGAATTAAAGTAGTCAAAAGCAAGATTCAAAATTTTGATCGCTGACTGGATATTCTGGATCTACAGTACTTTGAAGCAGGTAACAGCAAAATTGACATAAGGAGAGGTTTAAATAAATTAAAAAGTAAGATACACAGTCTCATCGACACTGATCAATTCCAGTTAAATGTAAGCCTCCATTGTGAAACAAAACTCATTTGGCACTTCATTTAGGAAATCACATTTGTCTGACTTTATCGGGGCACCAAAAAAACCCTGGTATAAGGTTGTTACTACTATTACAAGTTCATAAGTTTGAAATGCAAATAAAATGACAGTTTAATAGTTATGCAGGATTCATAACATAGTATAATTATGCACTTACATATAGTTGTACAGGAATTACTTTATGGTGTAATCGTGCAGGAATACCTGATACACAGTGGGAACAATCCAGTTGTTGTGCCTGCAGATGCACATAATTTCTGCCACTTCCCATGATGCATAGTTTGATAAGCCAAACTCCTTGAATTTTCCCTGAAGGTGATATATTAACAACAAACCACACTTTGTAATACATCTTGACAAGTAAGCACACAGCATTTAAACGTAACAGGTACAGTAGCAAATTGTACGACTGTTATAGTCATCTCAAAATATTATTTACTAGACTAAATCTCGCTATGAGATGTTGGGGGAAAGGTTTTGGTAACATGTTTGGAGTGTTGACCTATATAAACTATGATCTTTGTACCTCTTTGTGGAGTTGGTTACAGGCTCTAAGGGTATCCTCAATAGGGTTTTGGTGGTCAGGGGCATGGAGGTAGAAAAGGTCCACACACTCTGCATGCAGCCTCTTAAGGGAGGTTTCCAGCTGGGAGCGCACACTCTCTGGTTTCAGGGTCTTTCCATCCCAGGGGTTGGCCTTGGTGGCTAATCTTACTGTCATATTAGAAACAAATGTAAGAGTTACTTACAAGAGTCACAACGTAAGTTCTACAACCATCAGACTATGTGCTACATTAATGCACATCCTTTGTGTATTGTACATTTTTCTTGTATATTTGTATATCCTGTATATTTTTCATGTTGAGCACCAAGCATCAGAGAATATTCCTCATATGTGAAAACCTACTTGGCAATAAATCTGATTCTGAGTTATTCCAAACACACTTCACATTTCTTATTTACTGAGTTATGGGCTCAGGACCCCTAATGTCAATTTTTATCTGAAAATGTACAAACCAAATATGCAAGCCAACCAAATCTGCCATTTGCCGTTTATTGGAACAAGCCTGCATTTAAAGAATTTCCAGGGTGTTTGTGGAGATGTGAACTAGGTTTGATGTTATAATGAGTCCTGGTCTGACGTCTAATCGTAGTTTTGGAGACTTTCTGACCCCAACAATTCTCCAGCTGTGAGCCTTGGAGATTCTTTGGCCACTCGAATCATCCTCCTCATTGTGCGTGAGGTCAATGTAGTCCACTATCCCACTTCATGTACCCAGTTCCCATAATTCTTATGCTGCGTTCGACGAACCTCGGAAGTTGGATTTTTTCCCAGTCGGAAGTTCCAACTTCCGACCTCAAACCGTTCCAGCTAAATGTAAACAAAAAAGCATGGCTGAACACCAATAAATACTGTAAGATTAAATAAATTTAGTAATAAATGCTAACTGAAGTAAAGCTAGATTACAGGACTGTTTGGTTGTGTTGTTTTACAATGATATTAATCACAGTGCGTATTAAACATTTGTGCAGATAAGTATTCTGAAATTATTTACACTTATGTATCAATGGCAAACAGTTATTATATACTGTTGATAGTTAACTTGGCGATATATTTTGACCTTTTTATTTCAATGTCACGTAAGAAAAAAAAAATACTTTATTCGCCTGTTAGCTGATCATTTCAATCATAAAGCTCGTTTCCACGGGCGCTGCCATGTTGAGTGACGTCATACTCGTGAAGTCGGGGTAGATAATTTTGGTCCGAGTTTCCCAGTCAGAGCTCCGNTGAGTGACGTCATACTCGTGAAGTCGGGGTAGATAATTTTGGTCCGAGTTTCCCAGTCAGAGCTCCGACTGCAAATGCCGTTCCAACGCATTTTTCCAAGGAAGTCGGAAAAATTCCGAGTTCCGAGGTCTGTCGGACACAGCATAAGCTGCGCAGGTGTCACCGACTTTGCCAAGCTAGTTCATGTAGAAAGTAACAGTTGAAGTTAGCGCGGCTACTAGTTAGCGCAGCGCAAACTTTTACTTTTCAAGGTCTCTGTGGCGTTTTTGCTGATGTTATATACCTGTTTTGGGAAGATTCATGCCTCCTATGACTTCCTCTGACTTTCCATCCACATACATATAGGCAGTGTCCACCTCGTTGTGACCTCTCTCCAGAAATGAGTTGACCATCTTCAGGCTCTGCTCGGCGTTTGTACGGCCGCCAAACACCATGGTTCCCAGCAAGGTAACCGGCCGTTTAGAAGGAGACGACATGTTGCGACGAACCAAATATGTGAACTCGTCCCTGATAATGTAACTTCGTCGAAGTGTGCAAAGTCCTGTTGTTATTACCCACCGCATGCTACAGATAGCGGCTCGGGCTAAAGGTCCTACTGGAAGTTCTTCTGTAAAATTTCTTCTGTAAAATTTTATGGCTGTTGGCAAACAACAAATTGGTGCATTACCGCCACCAACTGGTGAGGAG
>VXCM01004355.1:0-20000 GCA_014773175.1 Lucifuga dentata
GATGATTCGCTGTGGTGACCCCTGAAGGGAAAAGCCGAAAGGAAAAGAAGAAGAAGAAGAAGACATCCAATGATGAAACTTGCATTTCCACTTTGTATTAGCCTGCGTTCTTGTCATCTGGATTCTACCAGCATTGTGATCCAATCTCAGTTGTCAGCCCATTACACTATTAAAACCCATCCTTCAGATTTTTCCTCCATTTTTAAAATCACTAATAGATTTTTTGCAAGGGCTGTCACAGTCCTTATTCCAGCTGCAAGTACCCATTTATGACCTAAGCAGCTCCTATTCAAAATAACTTTATTAATGAGGTTAAACACAATATTGAAGACAGTTCGGGATGATGTTTTTAACTGTCTCAGCTTTATGGACTGCACTTAAACTTGGCTAGTTCTTAGATCTAATCAAAATGTGAGCCAGACCCCGAGGATAGCAGGTTCTGAGATGTTAAACAAATTATCTTTTGAATGATCAAAGCTGTTGTATTAAAAGAGACAATTGAAAAACATTATTGTGCAACCATGACCAAGTAGATAACATGAACATTCTTGTTTGTTCAACAGTTATACAACCTCTTTCCAAGGCTGTGCAAATGGATTCCAGCCAGAAAGGAACTGATGTATAGTATATCTGCCATTAGGAAACAGATGTTGGAGTTGATCACACATTTACAGAAAACCCTTAATCCACAGATGTGCAGAGGTGTAGTGGATTCTTTNTGGAGTTGATCACACATTTACAGAAAACCCTTAATCCACAGATGTGCAGAGGTGTAGTGGATTCTTTTTTGGTCCGCAAGATGCAACATGAGGTATAAAATAACAACTAAAATAATAATAACTGCCTGAAGTAAGGGAAGATTACATTTTCAACAACCNGGTATAAAATAACAACTAAAATAATAATAACTGCCTGAAGTAAGGGAAGATTACATTTTCAACAACCTTTTTCCTACATTTTGGAATGGTTTGGTACCAAAACCACGAGGTTGCCATGTTTACTTTATAAAAATCTTTGATTTCTTTTGGCTTGTTTGTGTCATGTGCAATAACCAATAAATAGAAATATTTTATACAGTCAACAGATAAATCCAATCTGCAACAGAATATTGGAACTTATTTTTTGCAGTGACTCTAGAAAAAGAGGCCCAAAATGGCCTATACACATAGTAAGGTTCATCAGAACCTTGCTAGATGGAAAGTGATGGGCTGATTTAAAACAGAATCAGTGGGCCTGTACTGCTTCCATTTATGAGAGACCATTCTGGAGCTTTTAAAGGGCCACATAAAACCATATTTCAGCTTTCCCAATGTTTTGCAAAATCTCTTAATGTTTCAGAATCAAATATTCAAGTGATACACCCACCTTAAAAATCAATGTTTCGCTTGCTAATAGTTATTCAAAATTATGACATCACGGTTGTTAAAATTTTTCGATAAACACAGGTCTTCTTTTGGAACTATATTCCCTGGTGGAGACATACATTCCTCTGTGCTTTTTATTGCGCTTAAATCCTAAAATGACAAATCTTTGAAAAAAACCTAAACACCTGTCTTGTTTGCGATGATGGATTACCTATCCCAAGAATGTTTCAAGTATCAACATGTTGATTTTAATAGCGTACCAGAATGAACTGAAACCAATGGCTTCCAATGGTCTGGAAGGTAGGAAAACAATTACTCACTGTTCCAATATATGCTTAGGGAAATGATTGTCAGTAAAGTTACGTGTATGAAAATTGAATATATTAGGTTCAAACATGCAAGATGAGTAGTAGGGTCCTTTAAGTATGCTCCCCCCTTCATGTGGAACAATTTACAGAAGGATTTGAAAATGTCTCCATTAATTAATCTTGGGGAATTCAAGTCAGTGCTAAAGGAACAGGAAATTAACACCTTTGCTGAATGTCTTTGGTTTAGTGAGGATAGTCACTTGAGAAATATATTTTACTTGAAAAAAAAATCCCTTTTCTTTAAATACTGGGTGTTGCAGAGTATGTGGTCTATCTATGTTGCATCGATTATAGATATATAGATATATATAGATGTTATACTATATATATAGATATATATAGATTTATACTAAATGTATTTGTATTTATTGTTGTAACTTGTTCTTTCTGCCGAAAAAGAGATTTTTTCCCTATCTCAATGAGACTTACCATGTTAAATAAAGGTTAAAAAAAGGAGTGAAAAGACAGTGAAAACAAGCTGTCCTCCTACATCTTGCTCTCGTTTTTTTTTTTTTTTTTTTTTNCTTTGCTGAATGTCTTTGGTTTAGTGAGGATAGTCACTTGAGAAATATATTTTACTTGAAAAAAAATCCCTTTTCTTTAAATACTGGGTGTTGCAGAGTATGTGGTCTATCTATGTTGCATTTATTGTTATACTAACTGTATTTGTGTTTATTGTTGTAACTTCTTTTGCTGACCTTTTGGCCAGGTCTCTCTTGAAAAAGAGATTTTTTCCTTATCTCAAGAGACTTACCATGTTAAATAAAGGTAAAAAAAAAAAAAAAAAAAANAAAAAAAAAAAAAAAAAAAGAGCTAAAAGGCATTGAAAACAAACTGTCCTTCCACATCCTGCTGTCATTTTTTAAATTAATTAATTTTTTTAGATATTAGAGTGAAAGAAGAATTAGACGATTTTCATAAGAAATGTGAAGAACATGAAAACATGGAAAGTGATACTGTGCCTCCTTTGATGAACATAATATAAGACAGCTCTATGTGGCTCCAATGATCAGTATTGCAGTAATTCTACTGACACTTTTCATTCTCACTATTTCATTGTTTGTAAGGCTTCTGGGAACATGAATACTTACTACCATAACAATAACCTAGAGGCAACTGTTTGCAACCTGTTTGGTGCTGGCACAGATACCACATCATCTACTGTTAGATATGGTTTGCTGCTCATGGCCAAATACCCAAAAATACAAGGTAAGAAATGTAGAAAACTCACTAGCATTATGGTACAGTCATAACAGAGGGAACTGCAAGCACTGTCACATTCAACCCCTGAAGTCAGCTCGTGGGGTCCCATATGAACAGCTGATGGTAGGCCATTTTTCATCTCCCAGACCAGGTTCAGGAGGAGTTGAAGAGGGTGATTGGAAGTCGTCAGGTCCAGGTGGAGGACAGGAAGAACCTGCCGTACACTGATGCTGTCATACATGAAACACAGAGGCTGGCCAACATTGCCCCAGTCACTTCACATTGCACCTCCAGAGATGTTACCTTTCAGGGCTACTTCATCAAGAAAGTAAAATAAATATCACAGATTTTCTTTCTGGAACCATGAAAAAACTTTGACAATACAAATCTTTGATAACATCTGTTAATCTTTAATCTTTTAGGGGACCCCAATAGTTATTCTGCTGGCATCTGCTCTTCAGGATGAAGATGAATGGGAAAGCCCTCACACTTTTAACCCAGCTCATTTCCTAGATAACGAGGGGAATTTCAGAAAGAGAAATGCTTTCCTACCATTCTCTGTCGGTAATTAAAAAAATATTTATTTGATAGGAACACTGCATTACATATATAAGATGCATTGCATGTAAGCCATGTTACCAAAAGTTGTTTGGCAGCCCCTTTTCCAGAATGAGCTTTTGATGTTAAAACCAACATTCAAATGATAGGAAGAATCGACAATAATTTAACAGAAACTCTTGATGAGTGATGACTCTGTTGAATTGGATATTAAATGTTCCCACTTATGAGCCAGTTTGAGTTTTGTTCATTTTGAATTTTAAATAGAAAATATAACTGTCCAGTAATGGGTTTATGAAAGCTTGTTTTACAATTCTCCTTAAATACATCCTGAGTAACTCCTCAGAGGTTTCACATGTCAGTGAGCACCTTTGGAGCCTGGTTAGGCAGCATTGGTCAGCAAGCTCATCAAACTTAACTTGTCAAAAGTTAACATGTATTCCTTGAGATTTTATAACTGTGATTTTTGTTGTTGATTTATTATATTTGATAGTGTAGTAGTAGTAGTAGTGGCAGTAGTAATAGTAGGTGTATGAGTAGTTGGTAATATTTATAGAAATATTGCTTTACTTGTTGATATTCCTTTATTTGTTTTAGGTGTGAGAGTTTGTGTAGGGGAGAGCTTGGCCAGGATGGAGCTCTTCCTCTTCTTCACCTCCCTCCTGCAGCACTTTCATTTTACTCCTCCACCTGGAGTTACAGAAGATGAACTGGATCTGACACTNCCTCCTGCAGCACTTTCATTTTACTCCTCCACCTGGAGTTACAGAAGATGAACTGGATCTGACACTTGCACCAGGCATTGTCTTCAGTCCTTCACCTCATCAACTTTGTGCTGTCAGCAGAATCTCAGAAAAACTGTAGTGGTAGACACTGTTGTCTTCCAATCAGAAATGTTAAGATTAGTCATTCAAATATTAATTTGTTCATGCGTATGCAAGTGATATTAAAATAATATTGTTTATTTCATTATTTGGACATGGTAAAGGATTGTTACTATGGATGTGATTACATTAAACTGTTTTATCATGCTAGTTAGTGAAAGCGAATTCACAAAAGATGATGTTCTATACAATAAAATAAAACAAACTATAACCCAACAGTACATATTACCATTAGCTTTGTGGTTTTGTTAAAACTAAATACATGCCCAGTCTGTTTATAATGTTGTTTGTGAATGGTTAGTAGCCTAATTTTTTTTAACATTATAAGCTTTGTAAATGTTGGTTTTGGACTTCCTTGCTCTATTCCAGCTCTATCATCATCTCTATTAATTCCAATTAATCAAAAATATTGAGCAGAACAAAATAACATGTTGAAATCAGTTNATCATCTCTATTAATTCCAATTAATCAAAAATATTGAGCAGAACAAAATAACATGTTGAAATCAGTTAAATAAGGCTAAATTTGGATATGTAACATCTAAAAGGGGTCAACATCAGGTTTTCCATGTGTATACACATGCAACTGCATTAAATGGGCATTGGTTGTCTAAAGCCTGTAGGTCACCGGTTTAATCCTTGGGCTGGCAGCAGAAATCTGGGAAGTGAATAAGAGGTGGAGCCTGTGGTTACCTGGGCACCAGGTGTGAATAATGTGCATTTAATGCTCAGTGAACTACCCCTGAATAAAACAAAGGTTAAAACAAACCTACACTTAATTTTAATATTTAGTTATTACACCACTGCATTGAGCTACATTTACTCAAAAATATTGAGCCAACCTAAAGAAACGTGTTTAAGTTTATTCGGCATAGGTCTATTTGGAATGACTAAGAAAGTTTAAGTGAACTGTACTTAATTTTTAGCTAAAACTACAAATTTAATTTTGCTGAAATGACTTATTAATATTAAATAGTCAACTTAAAAATATAGATGAATGTAAATAAATGTATTTCTGCAACCACTTGACATATCAAAATTAAGTAAATTCAAAGTAGCATTTTTTTCAGTGTGAGTTTTAAACAGATAATCTATCTGTCCAGTAATAGTTTAATGAAAGTCTGTTTTATAATTCCCCATAAATGCACTCTGAGTGAGAACTTGGAGCAGAATAAAGTAGCATTGCTAAATAAGCTCATCAAACTTAATTGTCAAGGTTAACAAATTTATTCTTTCAGATTTTTTCAAATGTTGTTGATTTGTTATTATTTTTATTATTATAGGTACAGTAGTAGTAGTAGTGGTAGTCGCATATTTATAGAAATATTGCTTGACTTGGTGATATTCCTTTATTTGTTTTAGGTGTGAGGGTTTGTGTAGGGGAGTGCTTGGCCAGGATGGAGCTCTTCCTCTTCTTCACCCCCCTCCTGCAGCACTTTCATTTTACTCCTCCACCTGGAGTTACAGAAGATGAACTGGATCTGACACTNCCTCCTGCAGCACTTTCATTTTACTCCTCCACCTGGAGTTACAGAAGATGAACTGGATCTGACACTCGTACCAGGCATTGTGTTCGGTCGTTCACCTCATCAACTTAGTGCTGTCAGCAGATTCTAAGTAGTTAAATAGACGCTGCAGTCTCTTAATCAGAAATATTAAAAATATTATTCATGAAGATATTAATTAGTTCATATGCAAATTATATTCAGAAAATATTGTTTAGTTTAGGTAAGCAATGTATAGTTTAATTTTTGGGCATATAGTGAAAGGATGACAACTAAAATTTCAGAAGGAATGTAGCTGTGGCTTTACTGTAGATTAAAGTATTTATCATGCCAGTTAGTGAAAGTGAAAATCACAACATTATATAGCATGATGCTTTCTGCAATGAAATAAAATAAAATATAGAACAATACATCTTTGCACCACAAAGGTATTTGTTAGCTCTGTGCTGCAACTACTCTGATTCTTCAAGATGTTTTTCAAAAAAAAAAAAAAGAAGTCTAGTTTAATAAATATATTGTATCTAAATCCTGGTGTCTTCAAACTAGATTAAAAAAAAACAAAAACAATATGAAACAAAGAGAAACTGAAAAGTGGGATGATCCCACTACTTTGCCAGAATTTTCAAGTGAGCCCCACGTAGCACTTCCAGCCCAAACTCACATACACCCTTACATTCCTCCACAAAATGGTCATTATAATTTCTCTCTCTCTCTCTCTCTCTCTCTCTCTCTCTCTCACACACAATATATATATAAAAAGTTTGAGATTTTTAGTCAGAATGTAGGTTTAGGAAAACACACGTATTTATGTGGATTAAATTAGTTATAGAGGTATCAAAACTGACAAAAGCCAATCCTACTGATACAAAATAAACAGAAAACAAAATTTTTCACAAAAAAGCATGTACACATTATGGATTTATCAGGCTCTCTATCTGAGGTACATAATCATTGCCTATAGTTAGGAAAAACCATCACTACATTATTCCTATGCATTGTCCCTTTATTCTATTGCTGTTTGTGTTCTGTTAAAATACATTTTATAAATACGTAATTTAATATAAAAATGCTACATTATAGATATGTCAATGAAAAAAGAGGGGTGTCTCAAGTAACTATCCCAAAGGGAATCTTTAAAAAAAGCACATCAAAGCCCTTCTGGTCCCAAAACACCTTACACATCGAGGCATGTGTGGAACGTGAAGCCCTCTCTAAGGTCCTTCAACCTTTATAACATTGACCTGCTGGTCCTGTGGCACATTTTTAGCATTTATCACTGGCTGGCTGGAAACGCTGCAGTCCTGGAGAGTTGCTGCTGAACAGCTGCTAGGAAAATCAGGAGTTTTGCTGTCCGAGCCTCTGAATTGCTGAGAATGTGACTCGCTATATGTAGAGACGTAGGACTGTGTGTACGATGGCAGGAGTGTTTGACTGTGTTGCTGTGTGTATGCAGCTGCGTAAGGTTGTGACTGAGGGGGCGTGTGAGTGAGAGGGAGGCTCTCGGCGTTGCTACATGGTGGGAACCCATTCATGCTTGTAGGGCTCAGTCCTGGCAGTTTAAAGGCCTCTACATGTTCCAGACTCTCTATGGAGTTGTAGCTGGACTGTGTTTGGCTGCACTGAGTATATGTGCCTTGGCTGTAGTTGAAAGTATCTTGGCTGAAGGAGGTAGATACTGAGACAGTTGGCAAAGAAGAGGGTGATGGAGTTTGGTTATGCTGCTGTTGAACATTACTACAATGTCCCAGTCTGGAGGACAGGTTCTGTAGTGTGCTGAGGATCTGCCTCTGAATGTGTGTCTGCTGGGTCTGCTCCCTTTCCAGACGGCTTTGCTGCTCCACCAGCATCTTCACAGCCAGGCTCAGGACGTGAATCTCAGAGCCCAGGCTCTGAATCTGATCCTGTAAACCACCTCTTCCTCCTGCATCCTGGACTGCCTGCTGTGGGCTTGAGTTCCCCTCACTACGGGTAGCACATTGGCTTCCTGGGGTCTGTAAGCGGATGACAGCACCACCAGGAGCTGAGGATGTTAGAGGTGCTGCTGGAAGACGAACGCCAACCCGAGGAGGAGGGTGCAGAGAATGCACTGACAGACCTGGTCTCTGTGTGAGATAACGTCTGGGGGCACCAGCTCTCCCTGGCGGATTCTCCACAATGGTCTGCACAACATTGTGAAATAATCATAAAGAAAATTAAGAACAGTTATACCACCGCTACTACGACTACTGTGGTACTAAGAAAGCAAATAACTTATTGCATAAACCTTTGAATAAAGGCCTTCAAGCTCATATATTTTGTCTTGGGCCCAAGAAAACCACTGGCAGCCCTTTCATACCAGATTTACTTAGTTTTAAACCATTGTGATCACTGTGTTTAGGAACAATTAAACACATTGGGGCCTTAAAAGTTATATTAATACAACATATAAATCTCAGCTTTTTACGTACCGGGAATTTTATGATTCTGTTCTCACCTTTTCAGTAGTCAGATCATAAGTTTCGGGCTGTTGTGGCATTGCACTTCTCAAGTCAGCGCCTTGGACACTAGAGTGATCTCTTCTCAACAATGATGCCATGTGCTGGAATGACTGTTTAAAAGAAGTGTTTCATGATTAAGACGTGACAAAATACAAGCACGTTTTCTAACTATTATAAAAAAATATTAGTTCCAAACCTGAAAATTCAGGCTATAGCATGTGAGAGTAACAATGTCTAATTACCCTTGCTCTGTGTAACAGAGCTTTATCCAAAAGCCTCTTACGGGCTGCCAGCATTGAGCTGGTAGCTGGAGAAGGAGTGACTCTCCTCCTAATGAATGTTCCTGAAGCTGTCCCCGGTGTCCCTGTGGTGGACACAGGCCCTGTCTCGGCCCTTGTTACAGTGGACTGGGGTACTCTTTGTTGGCTGCGCTGTGCAAGAGAGGTGACACTAACAATCTGGATGTCATTTTCTTCCTGACCTCCCTCAGGTTGCTGTTCTGGCCTGCTACTTCCACTGGTCTCCCCAGATCGAGATGTTATAGCACCAGTCTCTTGGTTAGCTGCTGTCTTTTTGGCAAACTCTGCAGCTGCTGGAAAACCAGCATGGTGAGATGCCTCCCGAAGTAGGTTTTGGAGATGAATGTTACTCCAACCCTCTTGTATCGCTCCGTGGCTTCCCCTGGCTCTGGCCTGCACTTGTGTTGGAGTTGTGCTGCTTCCTGCCTCCCCAGGTCTGACCCTCCCCGGGGGTCTCCCCTGAAACTCCCTCAGGAACAAGTAAATGGCTTGTGCAGAGACTTTGATATTCTCCAACTCCAGCACAGCCTTGATCTTACGGAAACTCAGACCACCTTTCCTTAGCTCCACCACTTTGCGTTTGGCAGCATCATCCAGCCGGCCCATGGTTGCTCACTCCACAGCAGCTGTTATTCCCTACAAAGAAAGCCATTTAAATCACAACCATAACACCTGGTGGATGACTAATAATGAAAACTAGATGGACTTAATGTGAATCGTTTGGGAGGTTGATGTATCACTTGAGACCTCCTCCTATGTGGGCTTATAACATGTAATACGCTTTATAGCTGTAATTAACGGATGTTAGCTTAGCTGGCTAACGACGGCGGCTATCAGTACCCACGGTCACGTTTTCATTTTATTACGTTTACCTTACGAAGAGGCAACACCGATTGATGTTTCCTGGTCTTTAAATCATTTCATTTAGCGTACGCGTCTTCGTAAATGCGTACAATATAGCACTGCATTTAAGATCACAGTTTAATCGAAAATAACGTAAATAAACAAATAGGTTGTAAGTGGCGCTCCGGTGGATACGTAACTTCCTTCTTTTCGTCATCATTAAGCGACGCAACTCCAGGCCGTCGCCGCAAGTGGTTAAGACGTAATCCTCTTCATTTGGGAAAAATGCAAGTTTAGCTTTTTATCGTACCGTAGTTAGAATCTTTCATATTTATTTTAGACTCAAGAAAATTCATATTGTATTTCGTAAACGTATATGTATTTTATTAACAAATAAACAGTGAATATACAGTTGTCTGCATGGGCTCCCCCCGCGTTGTTTTTACCATGTAATGAATGGAAATAAATGGCGGCGGACGTCTGTTCGATAGTGTTTTGGTTTCAGCAACGTTGACCTTAAATCCCGCGACATATTTTCTTTATGCGTATTAACAGATGACCATGCCACTATATCAAACGCTTGTACTTCAGTATGGTGTGTAATTGTACAGCATTTAATTAATTCTTATGGTGTCGAGGTTGTATTGACGGTGTGCGTAATTTACGCACGATCTAGTTGCAACAAGAAGTCGTTTCAGCATTCTAAAATTGTATAAAGTCTTTTAAATTCTTTTGTTAATATTCTGTTAGAAAGTGTGTTTCTGTTTACGTTTTGGCTACAAAACGTAAATAGAAAGTACATTGTACATTGAAAGTACAAGTACATTGGATATCTGTTGAAGAAACAATGAGTACACACCTTATTGTCATTCAAAACGATGAGTAAGAGCAGTTTTTCTCCTGCTTTAGGGCACCATCACCTACAAAGCGGAAGGAAGAGGAAAAAACAAAAGACAGAAGCAAGGAAAAGCCTGGCACTAAGGAAGGAGACAAGGAAAGAGGAAGAGAGAAAGTAAGAAAACGCCGCAGTGCTTCTACTGGCAGCAGCAGCAGCAGGTATGAGACTACTTTAACTCATCTTTCAATGAGATGGTTTGTGTCCAAACAAAAAAAACAAAACAAAAAACAAACAAAGATCAGCTTTCATGGTGCAATATTTGTGACCTATTGTAATTTACCAGGTCCAGATCTAGCTCTACCTCAAGCAGCAGCTCCGGTTCCAGCTCGGGCTCCTCAAGTGGATCCAGTTCTTCTGGTTCCAGCCACTCTGGTTCCTCCAGCTCTCGTTCCTCCTCCTCTTCCAGCTCATCTGGGTCCCCAAGTCCCAGCCGTCGACGCCATGACAACCGCCGCCGCTCTCGCTCAGCGTAAATCACTGCATTTAATACAGCTGCATAATATTTGTGCACTAGATGGTTGCATTTACACTGATATAAATATGTACAAATGTATTGATTGTGGTTCTGCAGGTCCAAAACCCAGAAGAGGGGAGATGATAAGGAGCGAAGGAAAAGGAGCCCAAGTCCAAAACCAACTAAACTTCACTTAGGACGACTGACCAGGAATGTCACCAAGGTGAGCTGAGAACAGAGTACAAATAAGGTGTTTTGTTGTGTCTACAGAGTGTATATACTTAAAAAATTTTTTTTTATTAAAGCCAATTTGCCACAGGATTTAAAAAAAACAGTATGCTGCATCTTGGGATGGATTTCATAAAAGAACACATAATATGTCTCTATTGTATAATCTTCCTCTGTAATTCTTAGAACATACTCTGATACCAATTTTTGAAATCATTCTGCTAATTTTGTTCTTCTAAAGTTTTGATGAAGAATGTCTTTGGTGCACAGGATCACATCCAGGAGATCTTCTCCACCTATGGGAAAATCAAAATGGTTGAAATGCCAACAGACAGAGTTCACCCACACTTGTCTAGGGGCTACGCCTATGTGGAGTTTGAGACTCCTGAGGAGGCCCAGAAGGCCCTCAAACACATGGATGGAGGTAGGAGAAGGCATTTACTGCAGTCCCTCTGTTTACTCTGGTTAGAGATTTTCTTGTTGAATAACCTGTTTCTACAATAACTGTATTATTGATAGGTCAAATTGACGGACAGAAAATCACTGCTTCTGCTGTGCTGACTCAGAGAGTTCGCCTCCCACCTCGTAGACCCTCCCCCCCTCGCAGGATGCCCCCTCCTCCTCCTATGTGGCGTCGAAGCCCACCCCGCATGAGGAGAAGGTCAGTCTTCAATTTGCCATTTGCTTCAATCTCACAGTGTATTTGTATTTTACCCGTGATACATCATAGTTAAAATTTTTTTTCTTTGGTTGCTGTAGTCCTAATTAGTAATTTGATTTTCACATTATTCCTCTCAGGTCCCGCTCCCCCAGGAGACGGTCCCCAGTCCGCCGCCGCTCTCGCTCCAGATCTCCTGGTCGCAGACGTCACCGTTCTCGTTCCAGCTCCAACTCTTCCAGATAGACGAGCCTCCGTGGTTCCTCATGCCAAGCGATTTTGATTCTCTGTCATCATATAACTTGGAATATCTGGTTTTCCAAACCCGTTTTACGTGTGGACTCCCCAGAAATAAAACCATGTGCATTGTAGACAAGCATCTTCCTGCATGTAGGAAGAGGACATGTTTTTTTTTTTGTGCAAATGGGTTGATTCCCTTTTTTATATTTTGTGTCATTAAGTTGATCTTCAAAATCTGGCTCAATATTTATGTCATTTTTCAGTTTAGTCAGGAGTTAAGGCTCCATTGAGTTTAAAAGAGTGATCCCCCCCTTTTTTTTTCTTAACCATGTACTAATTTTTAAACATTTTGAAAATAAACATGCCAACCTATGTAGGCCAGTTATTTTCAACTGTCATGAAAGGCTGTTTGTTTCTCTTAAACTTTATTCAGTGTCTAACTGATTTGTTTGCTTAATGCATCCTTATGTAATTCTCAGAGAAAGGGTTAATGTCTCCGCAGCTTTAAATGAATATAAATTACCATTTTAAAAAATAATTGCAATGATCCCATATTATTAAAATGTTTAACAACATCTTTGGGCAAGCATGATACTGCTTAGCATCTGTCAGGATGATCTTATAGCGAGTACAGTATGAGGATAAGTTCAAATTCCTTATTCAAAACGTTCCTAGTAAAATGCTTCCTAGTGGTGCATTCAAGTGCTGTAGTGAAGAACTGACAGGAAGCATTTTCAGATCATNTTAAAAAAAAAAAAAAAAACCCTGAATACACGTCTTGTTCACGATGGATTACCTATCCCAAGAACGTTTCAAGTATCAAGTTAATTTTAATAGCGTACCAGAATGAACTAAAACCAGTGATGGTCTGGAAGACAGGAAAACAATGTTTTAATTCACCGTTCCAGTAGTATGCTTTGGGAAATGATTGTCAGTAACGTTACGTGTAAAAATTGAACATATTAGGCTCAAACATGCAAAATGGGCGGTATGGTCCTTTAAGGACAGTTCGTATTCATTGGAGTGTCCTGAGCGCGTTTTAGGCAACAAAATGACCACTTGGGGTCTCACTCAGAGAAAGTGAGTGAGTGAGAAAGAAGAGAAAGAGAGAGAGAGAGAGAGAGAGAGAGAGAGAGAGAATTCTAGAGGAATTACAGGNGAGAAAGAGAGAGAGAGAGAGAGAGAGAGAGAGAGAGAGAATTCTAGAGGAATTACAGGAACTGATTCTATCTGTAAACTTGCAGCAAATATAATTAGGCAGACCACGCGTCCTTATTGAACCGTCCACCAGTTAAAATACTAAACCTCCTTCGACGCGGTTTTACAGCCGTATTCACACTTTCGATGCCTAAGAGTTTGAGGTATTCCGACCCTGAGCAGAATAATTTTCAGTATGGATCCAGACAAGAACAGGCAGCGTGTTCAACAGCTTCTGGGGAGATCTGGAAATGGGAAGTGTGCAGACTGCGGAGCTGCAGGTAGGTGGTGGAAGACAGTGACAGATGCTGGACAGCACTGATCACATGCTAATGTGTGTGTACTTGTGTGGTACCTTGTGAATTTGCAGGGATCTTATCCTACTTGAAAAAAAAAAAAGAAAAAAAAAATTAAATACATTTTATGATTTTCCTTTTACAGCTCTAAAAATGTTCCGTTGTCGCTCCAGTTCTTTGCTGTAAGTTGTGGAGTTTCTGCTCAGAGACAGACAGGCATGGTTATGAAATATAAAACACTTAACATAATCAAGATCCTGACATAGCAATGAGTTTCATGTGGATTCTAATAGGCAGAGTGAATAATGTATAAGCCTTTAAAAACCTCTCTGAATTCATTTAATGGGTTATAGATAATTTAAGGGACTCTTGTAGGTCTCGGAAATGTAGAGCAATGTAGACTTATTACTGACTTGGTTGAATACTTTTAAACGTTTTGCATTTTATTTATCTGCACAAATTAATACAAATATTCGTGGTCACAGTATTAGTCTAATTTTAATATAAATAGTTCCATTATATTTTCCAAATTACCAAGAGCACCAACAATGCCATTTTCATTAGGTGGGGCAAATTGTCAAATGTGTTTTATTTTGGTAGATGGGATAAATATAATTTGATTTTCGGCTTGATTTCCTTCTGCATGCACACATGTGGTCATTCACCCTTCATGTCACACCTATTTGTTTTTTTTGTTTTTTGCACTTATCAGATCTGCAGTTCTTTATTTTGACACAAGCAAAAGACAAGCAAACAGGTGTGGTGTGGTTTGTGTAACAAAGCTACTCTGAGTGTAAGTCACCAGTCTCTAGTAATTTTCTGTGTGTTTAGCTTGTGTTACCTGCCATTTTCCCAAATCAAAATTTTAATCGATTGAATATGTTGAAATATAATAAATATTAGAACTATAGTTTGAAATGTACAATGCTTGAGTACATTTAAAAAAAAAATCCTTTTCATCTCCATTCATTCAGGTCTATTCAATGCTGTATTTGATAATATTTGGATATTCAGACTGATTTTAAACAGTTTGAATACCGTCATGTTGCAGACCTGTTTAATTTCTCATGCTACCTGCTTTTTCAAGCACTTTCTGCACAGACACTTTAACTTTCTGTGTCCTATTGTTTGTATTTTTTCATTGAGCAATTTCTCTGTTAGCCTGTGTATCATATTAACTGGATGACGACAGGTCCACATATTGCAGAGAGAACAGGAGTGGCTGACCACACATCAGCCTCTTTTCAGCCTCTTTCTTTGTTACTTTTGTTCAGATGAATAGCAAGTGGGTAGCATAATGATTATGAACAAGGAAGTAATAGAGTTGTTTTTAGTTCTCATGCTATTGTTGCATTTCTGGCATTAGTGTGTGTGTGTGTGTGTGTGAGAGAGAGAGAGAGAGAGAGAGAGAGAGAGAGAGGGTGATGATGTATCTCTATTAATAAACATTTATTGCTGCATCATGCAACAGCAAAATAAAACATAGCAGCTTTTGTCTAAATATTTAGGATGGACGTGCTATAAAACATTTTTAGTGTGTGTGAGCAGAAGTATGTCTATGAAATGCTATCCTGCTGCGGTGATTCAAGGGGAGCCACCAAACCTATGCTCTCCCTACCATGACAACACCTGAACTCCTGCCACACAAACATGCATGCAGAAAACACAAAGCAGTCCTGGAAAGTTGGGATGATCTTGAGGGCTCTGGTGTGGGATCCAATAATCTGTTATTGGTGCCACCCATGCATTGGTCATCTTTTGAAATAAGCAAGGTGATTAGAGGCTGATAATAATCACTCAGAGGATGTGATCTGCAGTGTTTTTAAATCTAGGTCATAGAAAAACCATATGAGGCACTGAGAGAACCTTTTTTTGTATGCACTCAAGTGAAATAGAGAGAGAGAGAGAGAGAGAGAGAGAGAGAGAGAGAGAAAGAACAGACTAGCTGTCTGTCTGTCTCTTTCTCTCTGCCCTGTATCAGTCCCCCACAGGAGCTGAAGGACACTCCATAGTCTTTCCTTTTCTCCTCTCACTGACCCTCTCTTACTCTCACTTTCCCCTCTTCTCCTCTTTTCTCAGCACTTATTTGCCTCAGCCATTTCTGAAAGACAGAAATGAACTCTGCACTATTATTAGGGATCCTGCCTCACTACAGAAATCATGTAGCAATGCTTCACTTCATGTGAAAATTGTTACTCTGTGACATAGTTCTTCATGTAATTAATGTGTCAACCACATTTTGGCTGCTTGCTGAAGACTGACTATGGTTGATTTAAATATAGCTGAATGATCAGCGACTAACAGAAGGAAGAGAGGAGGAAATGTTTTGCTGTGTTCACAGTTATTTTCAGGTTTAACAGAGTTGTTGTGTGTATCTGTGTCGTTCTTACATGCATCTGTATGTTGTATTGCAGACCCGGAGTGGGCATCTTACACGCTGGGTGTATTTGTGTGTCAGAGCTGTTCAGGCCTCCACAGAAACATTCCTCAGATCAGCAGAGTGAAGTCTGTCCTGCTGGATCCCTGGAGCACCTCTGAGGTGGAGGTGAGATTCCCTGTCAGTTGTGTGTGTATGTGTGTGTGTAAGCTATGCTTATTGTGGTATATATATGAGTTATTACATGACTAATTATAGGACTCTCCCTTATTCATACAAATCTTAAGCAAGAAGAAAGCTCAATTGTTTGTAAGAGAAAATCAGCCCATTAGTGATATTCTGAAACTTGGCTTGAAGTGGCATCTGCAGCCCTCTCACTGCATGCTCACCTACCCCACCCAGCACCCAGCACTCTCTGTGCACCATTCCTCCCTGCTTGGAAGAATAATACAAGTCATCATTCAGCACAGCCTGAAAGGCATGAGCCAGCACACAACCGATATCTTTGTGTATATGTGGGTGCGCTGAATCCCTTGAAAACAGCTTGATTACAAGATTACAGAGTGAAAACAGCAAGAATAAGCAAATAGCAAGAATACACAATTATTTATTTTCACACATCAGGTCCAGGCAAATGAGCAATCAAATTAGTCTTCCTGCTGTTGTGTCTATGTGCTTGAATGAAAACCTGTGGTGTTTCTGTCTTATAATCTCTCTCTCTCTCTCTCTCTCTCTCTCTCTCTGCTTCTCTTTGTTAATGTTCGTGTGTGTGAGAGAGAGGTACTGTATACATTGCTAGATGTCAGTGAGTACATGCTGACTGTGTTAATAAGTCACTAAAAGAAGAAGAAGCCATGGCAGGCATGACTTTGGACAATGAGTTAGCTACTGTATACAAGCACTGAGCTGCAATAATGTCTTTGCATTTGAATGCACCACATGTGTGTTTGTGTTTTGTATAAGTGTATGAAAACTCTATCATCAACACACACACACACACACACACACACACACACACACACACACACACACACACACACAAACACAGGTAGGCACATACATTAAGCACCTCACTTACAAAGATCAAGCTGCAGTCTCTTCCTCCCCATTTCAGTTTATGGAGTCCATGGGTAACAACGCTGCCAAGGCTAAATACGAACAGATCGTGCCTGCATTCTACTACCGGCCCACACACACAGACTGCACGTAAGTCCACCTCTAGCACCCTTCAGTCCTTCCCCAGATGTCTCTTAGCTGGTTTACCTGTCTGTCTGTCACCTCTTCACGTCTAAATGTAACAAGGATGAGAACCGTATCTATAACACAGATGGATCGTTCATGCAGGAGTTGTGAGGTCCAATTTCAGTGAACCATGGAGGTGAAGGCTAACACAAGCATGCAGTAGTAGCTAATCAAATTGTGGATGAAACAGATTAAATGACTTAGTAGGTTAATTTAAATTTAAACACACTCACATGGCCAAAAGTATGTGGATACACAGAAATAATACACCCATATTTCATTGTGGAATATCTTATTCCAAAGTCATGGACATTAAAATGAAGTTGGTCCCCTTTTGCTTTCCATTAGATTTTGGATCACAGTTAATCAGCCTTGGCACACAGTCTGTGTTCCAGTTCATCCCTAAGGTGGATGGGATTAACTGCTCTGAAGTTCTTCCTCACCAAATGGAGCAAACCATTTTGGATCTCACTTTGTCATGTTGGAACAGGAAAGAGCCTTCTCTACACTGCTGACAATAAGTTGGAAGCACATCATTGTCTTAAATATCATTGTATGCTGTAGCATTAACATTTCTATTCACTGGAACTAAGTAAAAAAAAAAAAAAAAAAAAAAAAGTCCTATCCCATTATTCTCCCTCCACCTATAAATTAATGATGTGACTAATTAGACAGGGTCCACATCCCGGCCTTGTGCTGTTATTTTGTGTGAAGAAGTAGCGGAATACTGCTGATTGCATTTTTAAGTTATTGTACCATAAATGGATTAATTCAGTCACATAGCAGTATCAATTGACATGTTTGGGAGCCTGACAATGCTGATATGCAGAACTCCCCCTATGATAAGCATTGCCAAGTTCCTGTACTATGAACAGGAAGCAACAGCGCAGGGTGAGTGTTTCTTCTTAACCGACCAGTGACATAAATAACAATATGTCACAACAAACCGCTGAGCTGTGAAGATATTCCTAGGGTGGACCTGCTGTGTGGGGCCATACAACGCAACATCAAAAAGCGTGAAGCCGATATGTTGAAGGTAGCATAGATATTGAGATGCGTTAGTGAAACACGTTCACATTTCACACACTAGCAGACTGATATGCACATTGCTTTCTGAATATCAGACTGGAGGGCACAGCCAGACTCTAGAGAAATGGATATGAATCGTAAGAATTAATGGAAATGTGATCTGTTATAATATAATATACGAGATGATGATTATACGTTTCCTGACAGATGGAGTGCAAGAAAAAAAATTAAACATAAATTTGATCAATTTTTTGAGTCTGTGTTCAGTAGGCTGCAGTGCTAAAATCATAATTGCAATAGGATGAGCCAAGTAATATTTGATTACCTCTGTTCAGAATTTACATGAATTGTAGTCTGCAGGGTTGATATCCTTGTAAGCTAATGAGACGTTCCCAGCAAATTATCTCGAGCATGAATCATCAAACTGATAATCTAACGCCAAATACTCTATAGGCTCCTGCGGGAACAATGGATCCGAGCCAGGTATGAGAGGAACGAGTTTGTGTGTGTGGAGAGACAGGAACCCTACTCAGCAGGTAAGAATTAAACATGTTCATATACAGTTAGTGATACACACACACACACTGGCACACACCCACAAAAAAAGCATTATACATCTTGCTTACTCAGCAGCTCCAGTAATTGTGTGTTTCAGTCACAGTAGCAACTATTCAGCACGAGATGAATACTCAGCAGGGAAGCAGCATCACCCATTTCTCATTACCAACATTGTAGAAGGTAACAGTCTCACACCCCACTTTGCTGCCTCGTCTTAATGCGCTCTACCTATTTGCAGTCTAGAAATTTAAAGACACAATCTGTTATCTCAATGAAAACAAAAGCATTACCTCACCACTAATTCAAAACATGGTATTAGAACCTGCTCCCTTCAGAACTGATAAATGTTTTTTTTTCTTTTTCCCCCCTTTTTTTTTTTTTTTTTTNTTTTTTTTTTTTTTTTTTTGCTTTAACCCCACTTTTCTTCCCAGAATCAATAAATTGACATTAGACAACAGCTAAATATGATTTATTTTCTGCTGGAGTTAAAGGCTTGTTTAACTCCACCAGATCAGTATTGTTCATAAACAAAGCAATAAAACAAATTTAGATATTTAAATTTAATCAACTCAGAAATACAGGAATGTTAATTTTTCATCTGTATCTCAAACAATGATTACAGCGTTTACCTGAAACATATATTGTCAAAAAGTTACTGACTGGAGCTTTAACAAAAGTCCTTCAAATCTTCACTCACTTTAGCATCACATAGTGCACAACAATCAACATTACTACATCTGCTTCTATGAAAGACAGGTGCTTTAAAAGTATGAAATAAATCTGTTGTCTCTCTCTCTCTCTCTCTCTCTCTCTCTCTCTCTTTCTATTAATATCTGCTGGATGTTGTAGGATGAAGATGTTAGATTGGTAATGACATGCAATTAGAGGCTGCATGAAGATGCTAATGACGCCGTTCACATCATTATTCATTTACATCGTTCAGCCCAATTAGTCTGTCAGTCAGACTGCCTGACTGCCTGTTAGGTGGTTTGTGTGTGTGTGTGTGTGTGTGTCAGCCAATTTAGGATGGTGAAACAATGAGGGCTGATTATCAAGGGAAGAGAACTGCCCTTGGCTGTTCTCCTTTCTTTTTTGCTCTGTTCCTGCACACTTACTTTTAGTCTACATTAACTTCTGTTTCTCCCAAACTATGCCTGTCCTTCCTACCCTGGTTGAGACTGTGTGAAATCTGTGTGAAATCATAATGATATTAACATAAAGGTGTGATACAAAGCCACCCTCATTTACTTTTGGGCTGAACTGTGTGTGTGTCACACAATTGGGCTGAATTGTGTGTGTTTCACAAATGACAAATGACTTGGG
>VXCM01004355.1:25000-78158 GCA_014773175.1 Lucifuga dentata
GAAGTGAGACGACTGCAATGTGTGTGTGTGTTTGATATAGTTGTTGAATTTTCTATTTCCTGTTTTGTAGGAAATGGTAGACTGGTTTAATGCCATCAGAGCAGCCAGATTTCACTATCTGCAGGTGGCTTTTCCTGGAGCTCCCAACACTGATGTGAGTTAATTGCTTTCTCTCTCTCTCTCTCTCTCTCTCTCTCACACACACACACACACACACACACACACACACACACACACACACACACACACTGATATGGTTACTGAGCCTTTGTTCTTTGTTGTAGTTGGTGCCAAAGCTAACTAGGAACTACAGGAAGGAGGGTTACATGGAGAAGACGGGTCCAAAGGTGACATACTTCTGTTATTATGCAACACTAAAACACTTATGGACCACATGGCATATCATGGTGCTTTTTCTGAAGCACAGAAAAAGCTCCATATAGTCTCTTGCAGGACATGACAGCCAAGGTATGTGACATTTCCAGCAGGTCATTAATCTGCTGTGCTGTTTTCTCCCACAGCACACAGAAGGCTTCAAGAAGAGATGGTTCACCATGGATGACAGGAGGCTCATGTACTTCAAAGATCCACTGGTATTCACACATCATGAGCTCATTTCTGTGCCATGAATCGCAGTCACCAGCAGGTGGCAATGTGCCTTTTCTGTTGTCTTTTCTGTTTATTTTTGGAATTTGGGGACAGTTCAGCTAAAAATCCAGCAAAATTTTTTTATCTTTCCTGTTGCTGATGAGTGCTATCATCTGGTTAGTTTGGGTGTCATTTGGAGGTTCTGGCTGTAGTATTTGTTTTGTGGAGCTCAAAAAGCCAAAATGGCATTACAAAAAGTCAACTGTAGCGTTTCCTTTCCAGTTATAATGAAACAGTTGCCCATGATAATACATGCACAGTGCCTGCCAACTTCCTGTCTCTGCTCAGAATGAAGAAACAGGCTGCAGGTTATCATAAATAATTGTGTCATTAATATATATATATATATTTTATAAGTGTAATTTTTGGGTATTTTAACTGGCATAAACCGAATGCAATGGCTTTGTATTGTGATGCAGTGCCAAACTGTTGGGAAGGACAGGCTCCATTCTATAAAACAGTGGGAAATAACTGCTGCTTTAAGGTTTTTGCTGAACTCCCTTTGTTACAGGAAACAGTAAGTTCTGATCTGTGCAGAATCAATAGGAGGAAAATTAAGATGTCACCCAAAAAGCATTTAAAAATACTTACTGAAGAGCACAAAATAATAGTTTAACATGTAAGGATTTTGGCCACCCTACCTTGAACAGTGTGTGAACTAATGTTACATGTCTTTGTCCAGTGACTTTAACTGTGTAGAGCAGAAAACTTTGTGTGAGATTTATGATGTTTGGTTAAACTCAAGGTGCTTTAGTTCCTTCAAAAAGGTGAGGTGAATTTAATTCTTTGAACTTCGTGTCATTTTGAAAAATGTTTGTGTTTTGGAGAAAAACAAACCAGGAGCATTTGTCATCCAGCCATGATTATATTTTACACAAAACACCAGTAGTGGATAAAATACCTCAAAACTGTATTTAAGTAAAAGTTGACATATCTTATTTAAAAAAAAATTACTTGATAAAAAGAAAAAGTATATAGTTTTATTTTGGAAATGTAGCGGAGTGGAAAACACTGTAGAGTATTATGAAATGTTTTTTCTTCTGCTGACAGGATGCTTATGCACGAGGTGAGGTGTTCATTGGCAGTAGGGAAAACAGCTACATGGTGCTTCCTGGCCTCCCCTCCTCCATTCAGGGCCACCATTGGCAGTTTGGAATCACCATAGTTACACCAGACAGGAAGTTCCTCTTTGCCTGCGAGACTGAAGAAGAACAGAAAGATTGGATCGCCGCATTTCAGACTATGATCAATCGGCCAATGCTGCCTCAGGAGTATGCAGGTAAGCTGAGCAGCTAAACTAAATTGAGTGGTTCACTTTATTTTCCTCCAGTGCTCTGTTTTAGCTTGTGCTTTTCTTTCTGCAGTGGAGGCTTATTTTAGGCACAAGCCATGAGGAAATCTTAAAGAACTGTTGGTGGAAGATGGAAGGAAAAGCTGAAGAAGAGAAGGAACATAAATTTTTTTTTTTGGACACCTTTGGGCATAAAAATGGACGCAAAGGTGACTTTGACTCCAGTAACTATTCCCTCACCACCATCTTTGCTCTGGCATTTTGGATGTAACCGGTTCAGTACTTGGGAAGTCAGAATGACTCTTTCATTTTGTGAAGCTCATGAATGTTAGCCTCACTCATCCTGTCATGCATATGATGTGCCATACTTACTTGAAGGAGGTCAGTTATCTGACCTGAATGTGCAGATGTTATGTGTGTGTGCCTCATGTATAGGAATCAAACTTAAAGTCAAGATTAAAAGTTTTTATGTGTTTTTCCTTTTTAGTTTAAATTGAAATGACATCAAGGAGGGCTGTTCTTATTACGTCAAGTACTGAATTTGCCTCCAGACCAAATGCATCTGGCCAGATATATGCAGAGTTACTTGTGTTTGCAATGTGCCAGTAATGAGGAATTACACGATGATCTGCAGATACTCAAATTCCAATTAAGTTGTTAAAACATACAAAAGAAGCACATTCACACAGCTGATACATCAGTTACTTTGTATTATTTAATTTTTTATGTATTTATTAAAAAAATTGTTTAATTTGTGTGGAACTTTTAATATTATGTCAAGTAGATATAACAAGCTAATTTGTTTATTTTTTTTTTTTACACATTCAATTTTTGAATGTAAATAGCTTTATTCTGTTTTTGTGATGCACATTATCGAATTTAAGTGTTGGCTTGCGTTTCTCCGTTGCTTATTTTTCTAAAATTGTATTAAAAAACCCCCTCTATGATCTATTCAGCATTTACTGTCCTGTGATGTAATGCATGATCCACCAGAGGGAGACAAAGTGTTGAAGACAAAAACCTGAAGGCGTTATTAAGCAGTTCTGGGTGGTAAGAAAGATATCTCTCTGCAGTTAGAGGAGTCATGTTCAAGTTTGTATCTGCCCTTTGGAAGTGCACTTGAGCAAGGCATTGATTCTCAATGCCACACTCTTCTGCAGCCCACCACTGTGGGGTGGTTTCACTAACAACAGAAGGTAAGTGTAGAACTTTAGCAGGAAGAATCAAATGAAATTGTTAGTATCAAAAGGGTAAAAGTCATATTACCTGCTGTTCTTTATTGTAGTAAACTTGCAGTTACAAATAAGGAGTTACACATTGAGAAACAGTAGAATAAAACAAACAAAAACAGCATACAACAATAAGAAAAAAAAAACACTGCTTAGAACATCAAGTTGAGAAATATATTAAAATGTAAATGCTGTACAGTGAGATGTAGTATTTTGTTTCTATGTTTTTGAAAGTCTGAGAAGACATGTACCAAAGCATTGCTGTTTGTTTAAAGAACAAGCTAAATACTGTTAACAATTAAAACATAAATGTAAAAAAATGTCAAAAATGTGAGAAACTATGACTCTATGCTCAAATTGAATATTCAAGTAGTAGTAGTACTAGCAGGAATTAAAGCAGTCTACCAATGTTTACAAAATAATAAAACAAAACATGAACGAAGCAATACGTCCTCTATATCTGTTATTATACAGTGGCAACATAATCAGTATACATAGACTCGCCCCCATTACAAATACAAAAACAAATGATGTTCCCTATTGACACATTCTTGAACATGCAGAAGAGTGTCAGTATTTACATCATGGCAAAATACACTACCAATATATATATAGGTTACATATATTTAACCATCTATTTTTAAACAACATACAGTATTTTTCAAAACAAATGATACATTTTGATAGAGAAGTGATGTTGCATTACAGCTCTCCATAACTCATGCATTGAAAAACACTTTCCTTAGTAATGGTCGTGAAACACATTTTAGGTTCAATAACCTAAGTATTACCTTATCTGCTGAGGTTCAATTTAAACTATCGTCGATAGTTATTTTCATATGTCGCTTGTTATTGGCATTGAAATTACAGCTAGCAAAAGGATAGTTTACATTGACTGGCTCACATTTTTGCATTGAAAATAGTAACATCCATTTACTTTTATGTTAAATAAGAAATACATATTTTCCGATATTCACAACTGTATCGTGAAAATGCTTATTGACTTAATGCTGGTAAATTGGCTCCAAAGAGCCTGATGATTTATTAATATGAACACTGATCCATGGACAGTAGACACACACCACAATACATTTACTGACATTCTCTGCAGAGAATAAAAATAAATAAATAAAGACGAGCATCATCAACATTTTAAGTAGATACAGGAAAATACCAAGTATCACAAGACACAAATTTTAATCTCTGCAAAAACAAATTCTACAGTTGCTGCACTGTTCCACAATAAAATAATTACATGTAATAATGCAAAGATATCCGCAAAGCAAAGCATCAGCTAATAAACCGAGTCAAAAGGATCCATAAAAGGTATGGAAGGGAATGCCCTTTAAATTACAACTGAACTTTGACTGAATCAGAACTGCTTAACTCCTTTAATTAGTCTAAACCTGGGGGGTACATTCACAGCTGCAGAAGGAGGTGGGTCAGTGAGGAAAAGCAGGACACACAAGGTGAAGTAGGAGAATGAGGTCATGAGGAAATCTAGTGTAGAGTACAGGAAGTAAAGGAGAACAGGAAGGACGGGGAGATATACCTCGCTGAAGCTGACTCCTTTTCCGTTACGCTCAGGCCTCATGCAGACATGACACAGAGCAGGAATAGGACATACTCAAAGACACACACACACACACACACACACACACATGCGCACACATACACACACAGACCTGTANACTCAAAGACACACACACACACACACACACACACACATGCGCACACATACACACACAGACCTGTACAGGCTTTAAGACCTGCAGCAGCCAGTGCTCTTCATCTCCTTGTTCACATATTCCTGCAGTTTAAACTTCTCACTGGGATCCTTCAGTGATCTGTGCTTCAGCTCCCTGAGACAAGAGGAGATTAAAAAAAAAAAAACATAAAACAAAGAAAACTTGAGCTGTATAATGTACCACCAGAAACTACGGTGGCCCTGAAGTGCCAAACACAACAACATTAAGAAAACACAACATTCCGAAAATGTAACAACATTAAGACAGCGCAAAAACATCAGGAAAACACAAAAACATTCGGAAAACACAACACATTAAGAAAACACAAAAACGTTACGAAAATGCTGACATGTTGTGCTTTCCTAATGTGTTAGGGTTTTTTGTGCTTTCTTAATGTTGTTGCGTTTTCTTAATGTTGTTGTGTTTGGCACTTCAGGGCCACCGTAAGAAACACCACAATATAACCTGCAAGCTTCTATCATGCATCTTTTATTCATTTAATGGATTAATCAGTTCAGTTAATCAGTTAGTTAAAAACATGTTTTTTTTTTAAATTTTTTTTATTTTATTAGTCATGTAACAAAATGCCTCGTAGACAATCAACAGTAAGATTATCAGGTACTCACTTAGCCACAGCAGTGAAAGCCAGCTCCACGTTCAGACCCGACCTGGCGCTGGTCTCCATGAAGGGAATTCCAAACTCCTGCAGTCAGAGCACATACGCACATACACACACTTTCTTTTAGATACTGGATGCATTTCAGCATTTCAATTTTACCCTCAGACACAAACAGATGTCATAAACAGCTTTCATCCACCTTACGTGTCTCATGCTCTGCAAAAATGACACATTTTCAAGGAATGCTACAAAATGAAGACTATATATATATATATATATATGAATAAATGAAGGGGCAGACTAGACTTTTACAACACAAAAAGCAGAGTTATTTATTTTATATCTGCCTCAGACATGATAAATTGTTTTCCAGCCTTTCCACTGCAGGGGAATTTGTCTCAGCATACCCTGATAAGAACTACGTGCTTTTTTTTTTTTTCTCCCTCCCAAGCTGAGTCTTAAGTTACTAAGTGGCACTTTACTGCTCCCACTCCTGCAGAAAATCACTCAGCTGTCTGCTGTTTGTTTGGTGTGGCATGCTGTGGAGCAACAGGGAGGCTGGACAAAGAAATGACCAATACTGTTGCAGCGCTGAGCGGCTGTGTTTGCAGCTGCAATGACCTTCATCCCACACATGAAGACTATGAAAGTGACTGCGAATGAAGAGGTGAATGTCTCGTTTCAAGATGATGCCACACAAGGCAAAATGTTCATTATGGCATGTTCATTATCTACAGGGGAGTGTGACATCGAGGCGTCGGCACTCCTAATCATTTTCCTCATGGCAGAGCAAAAAGATAAAGAATAAAGGCTGAGTTATGCTTTTTGCATGGACGTTTGCACGGATATGAACTGACGTGGAAATGTGATGAGCAGATAATTGGAGTTTTCATATTCTGTGTGGTTTTCTCCTCATGATTTCAACTTCTGTTACTAGCAGCTGTCCGAGTAGTTGTAAATCTGGGATGAGCAGGACAGGCGAAAATGCACCGTGCCGACCCCGTGCGACAGGACGTGACTTTGTCCCGAAAGCTCCATGTGGACATGTCAGGTGTAAAACAGGTTGACAGAGACAAAGTCACAGAAATTATCCCTCCATAATCCCATCTTTTTGTAATAATCACAATCTGTGGTCTCCCACAAAAAACAAAAAACAATAAATCACTTATACAAATCCATTTTGGAAACCACATGAAATGAAAAATGGTTGGTTTTGCTTGTGGAAACAGGGCACAAATTGGGTATGTAGGAGAGGAAGATGAAGGACTGGAGGATGGCTCCCCATACAAACTCAATGATGGCTGAAAGATGAAAACATTTCTGTGGTTGGTGGGTGCAACCTCTCACTCTCACCCCACTTAACTTCACAATCTGGCAGTTGGACTGTAAAAATGTATCTGTGTTTTCTATAACTACTCCAGTATTCACCTTGGCAAGTCTCTCACCATCTTCTCTTTTCACCACCCTTTCATGTGTGGCATCGGCCTGTTGAGAGGAAGAACAAGTTCACACATGCAAACATCACATAACAGCAGTGTTAAAACCACCACACACTCAATAACCGCACACATCCACTCACTGTTTGTCCTCTGTTCATGTAAAAGTCTTTTCTGCATGCAGTATGGAAGCAAAGCTGCCAGCTGATGCATTTCCTCCACTCAATTATGGATAAATAATCACCCAAATTTTACAAAGGAAACCACATTGGAATAATCGATTCCACAGCTTTTAAAATCCTGTATGTGTTCTAGTAATGAAATTAAACAGAACAAAATGTTCTTTTCTCATTTTACAACATTCAGATCAAAACAGTCAATGGTCAACAATGATTACAATGATCATTAAACTTCCATATTTAATATAAGTCATAATTTGAAGGAGCATCAAAGAAACTGAGCGCTATATTATGCTGCTTGTTACTGAGAAAAAAAGCAAAGTGAGCACAGCAGCCAACACTGTTGATTAGGTGATGTTTCCTTTTCACGACTCAACATGTTATTTGGGTTTTGATTTTCTGTTTAACTGAATGACAGAAGGGAAAGGTGGTGATGCTGGAAGCATGTGGAGCTGCTTCTGTGTCAGTGTGTGTGTGATAGTTCTGCGTAATGGGAGAAAATATCTTTTTGTATTCAAATCTGACTAATACATCTGAATTTGGTTCCATTCCTGGTGGGAAGGTTTGAAGACAGCAAATGCTCTCAATGAGTCAACATTGACTCACATTATGCTGTTTGGGAGCTGCTGAATGGATGGAGTGTGAGGGACTAAATCTAGATGAAGCTCCAAGTTGGAGACATCTGTTATCTGCAGAAAGTGACACTGATAAAATTGTCATCAGTAAACAAGCACATTAACAGATGTTAGATGTGTGTGGGCTTAATAATAATTATTACTATAACAATTACAATAATTATTGCTGCTGCTCCTGTTTGTCTAAGATTAACTGTTAACAATGACAATCTTCAAATTGTTTTGAATACTTTTCTATATATACACAGAACTTTATGTACAGTATGTGTGTGTATACATATGTATTGAGAGGTTTTGTTGCTTGCTCATTTCTCCCTACAGCCACAGATATTTCCCATAATGCCTTGCCTTGTTTCCCAGCAGCATGAGGACTACATCCTGTTGAGCGTACTCATGGATCTCAGTCAGCCATGCCTGGTAAAACAGGAAAAAAAAAATTAATATTGAAGTTTGAACATTAAATCTAATATAAAAAGGATTAGAAGATGAACTTGAGATTTCTGTATTTCCTGGAGGAAATGTGTGCTTTCCTCTTGCTGGGACTTCCTGCACTGCTCTCTCTCTCTCTCTCTCTCTCTGTGTGTGTGTGTGTGTGTGTGTGTGTGTGTNCTCTCTCTCTCTCTCTCTCTCTGTGTGTGTGTGTGTGTGTGTGTGTGTGTGTATGTGAGTGCTAGGTTTGGTTGCTGTACTACCTCCTACAGTTTGTTAGATTCAGTCACTTAAACAGAATGTGTCTCTTCACGCTGATGTCACACAGCTGAGTGAAGTGATGTTTGTTTCAGAGCGGGGGAGGGTTGTCAGCATGTCTGAGCTCCCCATGCACTTTCAAATGGAAAAATCATCTTGTTTTTCAAAAATCAACTAATCAACTGTAGTTGTTATAGTGCCCCCATCAGGTCAGATGATGATTAATTTTTTGCACACATCTCTACTGCACATGTTCGTCAAGTTTGCAAGTTTGTAACAATACATTGATTTGTTTGAGATATAGCAGGTTTTGTTGAATGAGCCACACCCACTCAACTTTGGCAGTTAATTATAGCAAAACGATAAGGGATATCAAAGAACATCAAATGTAACTTTTGTTTGTGTTGGTCCAGAGATTACACATGCCAAAGTTTGTGTCAATTGAGCTAAAAATGTAGGAGTAGGTATGAAAAATCTGTTGTGGAAAAAAATTCAAAATGGCACAAAATCTAGTCAGGTGGAAATGGGCGTAGCCTATATGTATGCATGGATCTCAATCCAAGGAAACCAGGGAAAAAGAATTTTGAATGTAGAACATATGGTTCAAAAGTTATAAGCGTAAATGTGATTATTACAGCACCACCATCAGGTCAATATAAGTAATTTTATTTTTGGCAATACAGGGTAATATTTACAATCTATCTGCAAAGACTGGTTGCTGTACCTCTTATGGTATTGAGATAAAAATACTTGGAATTTCTCTTGATTTGTTTTTTTTTTTTTCNTGTACCTCTTATGGTATTGAGATAAAAATACTTGGAATTTCTCTTGATTTGTTTTTTTTTTTTGCAACTTCACAAATAGCAATCAAAAATGAGAAATCTGCCAATCACATTTCTGCATAAAGGACTTTGTAAATTAATTACGCAAAAATGCTACAGTACAAATTGTTCATAATGTGTGTGTTTATAGTCCTGGAAGAGCTGAATCCAATCATGAAAAATGCATTAACTACTTATGTAAATTTAAATTTTTAGGTCTGATGAAAAATGAAAATTTGCCAATCATATGTCTGCGCAAGGGACTTTGGAAATTAATGTCTGTGCAAGGGACAACTAGGGCATGATTTATATAGTTGGATGCATATAGACCCATGGAACATAGGAAAAAATAAAAGATTTATAGTTATTGGCTAAAATGTAAAGTCATAGTAATAAAATGTAATGTAACAGTGCAACCATCAGGTTGACTACTTCCAAAATTTTATCGCTTCTTCCTCTCAAAATGATCTATCTGCCCCCCAAATTTTATCCAAATCTATCCATAAACTTTTGAGATCTTCTGCTAACTAACAGACAAACGCCTGTGATCACAGAATGATTTTGGCTGAGATAACAAAATGAAACACTAGTCATCATCATCATCATCATCATCATCTTCATCATCATCACAGCATCTGCTGTATAATGATACTGTACTTACTACCTGCATCTGGTTCCATCACAGCATTAACCACGTAAAGCATTTGTGACTTTACGAGCTTTGACAGCAGGCGAGCATCCATTCACTGTTAACGAGTATCTAATCAACACAGACACACATCTGCAACCAACCCCCACCACCCCTCTCAAATATAATACTTATTTGTATCCACTCTGCATTGGATTTATGACTTGCTGATGATGACTCTGCCTTTTCTTTGCGTGTGAAGGCTCCTCTGTAATGAATTCTGCTGCTGTCTTGGTGTTTGAATCGAGATTTCACCTCCAGCCAAAGGTCACTTAAAGTAATGTGGCATTATATTGAACTGTCATGGTGAAGAGAGAGCCAAAGCTGTCAATTTACCAATCAATCTAGTTTCCAGTCCTCAGCTGTGGTCATGAGCTTTGGGTAGTGACCGAAAGAATAAGATTGCAAATACAAGTGACTGAAATAAATTTTCTCAGAAGGGTGGCTGGGATCACCCTTAGGGATCAGGAGAGGAGCATGGACATCCGGGAGAGGATCAAAGTAGAATCATTGCTCCTTTGTGTTGAAAGCAAACAGCTGAGGCGATTTGGGCATCTGATTAGGATGCCTCCTGGATGCCTACCTTCGGAGGTTTTCCGGGGATGTTCAACTGGGAAGAGGCCCCAGAGCAGACAGAGAGCGGGAGTGAGAACCTGTTCATGTTGACTGAATTTATACCAGCGGCTTTTGGTTTTGATTGTCAAAGTAAATTACATGGAAGAGTTTGAGCAATTTAAATTTTATAAAGTAGAGTTTTTTTTTTTTAAAGCCACTTTCTTGTCTGTCTAAAACTACCCTCCATAGTTGATATGACATGATCTGAAACAAAACACATTCTAGCTAAAGGCTTTTTCATGTTTCATACACCTGCCAAGGCCCAGCAGTCCTCGGATCTCACTTTTTTGCAAATAAAAAGCTAGACCTTTACTGAAATTACCTCAAAATCACATATAGTGTATAATAAAATATTTATCATGCAAATTGATTACACGGTGGTCTTGTGGACACAATCTTCCGCTGGATCTATATCTGTAACTGTTGAAAATATGTCAAATCAGTTTCAGACTGCTGAATCAGCATTATCTTACATATTGGTGGTAGTTGCATGTTTCTAACCTCTTCTCAATGCACTGGGACGCCATAAATGTGACCCCAGTCTGAGCAGATATTTTAATCAGCCAGATCCAAATCAGTATCTGGATTTGGGATAAATAATGTTGACATGCCATCATAGAATATACATGTCATATTTTTTCATTAAGGTCATGTGTCTTAAGTTTTTGCAATATTAAAGAAAGTTTTTTTTTAAATTTTTTTTTTTTTTTAATTTCCTGTATTCAGATCTTGATCTGGATTTGGCTCAAAATCTATAACTCTTCCTTGACTCAAATCTCACCTACTCTGACATTTCAACAAAAATTTGAGATATCCAGCTGACAACCAGACAGATTGATAGCAGCCAATAAATACATAATCACTGTATGAATACATATAATCCTTGCATGTTGGCTTGTTTGTCCATCTTGTACAACTCACAAAGCGTTGGCACCTCATAGTCACATAGCTCAGAAGAATGCAGCTGGTATGTCAAAACACCCAATGAATTATATTCCTTCGCTCACTCACTCTATCAATAAACTCTCATAATGAGCTCTGCACCATCCCCACACGTCTCTATAACATGAATGCCCTGGCAAGTAAAAACATTGGAAAATAAAAAAAAAAAAAATNAAAAAAAAAAAAAACATTGGAAAATGGGTTTTAGAGAAAGAATGCATCAGAGAGAAAGAGATGATTCCTACATGAAAGTGTATCGTATGTGCTTGTGTGAACCAGCAAACACGACGTGTATACAGAAGTTGGAATTAGCGTTCTGTGTGTGGTGCTTCAATAATGGCGAGGCACAGAAGAATGAAGTGTGATTAACTGCCCACTGTGGAAATTAACTGCTGTGCTGCATCACTGTGACTGCATACACAAACAGCAACATCCTGCTGCATTACCCGCACGTACTGCAACCGAGCCGTCAAACACGTGCTGTAACGTCTCTAACAGACTCCCACAGAGTCTGATTTTACCTTTTTCCACTTCAGAGTGGGTTTTTGAGCTCAGTCATCAAGTAAACAGCTGCTGCTTTAATGCATCGAATAAAAAGCTACAGGTAAATCCAACACTGTTAATGCAAAGTTCCTTTACTTTCCTTTCAATTTTAACGCTTACAGATGCTTCCACACATACTGGCTTGTATACTTTTTCAAACTGTTTAAAAGGGTTAAAGGACAATACCTGTGGTTTTGCATCTTTAAGCCCAATAAATATTACTTTGCATCATTTATGAGCTTTTCTTCCTCTGTTGGCTCTACTGTATGTCCATTTCAGCTTTTCCTTCTCTCTCCTCTACTTTTCATCTCTATTGAGTTCAGTTTGACCTGCTAACCTCCTTTCACCACTTATATCAATAAATCTTTGTGGCAGCTTCTATATTACACATCTTTTCTGTCTCATTATAAACACTCAGCACTCCCCTGATGATGAAAGTGAAGCTGTCTGTGTGTGTGTGTGTGTGTGTGTGTGTGTGTGTGCAGTGAATGAAGGTCCAGGCCTCCAATGCTCACTCGTTTGATTAACGTTCTTTAATCTCTTGACAGAATGCAGATTCCAAATGATAAAATGTCAATAATGTCTTAGCATTTAAATCATTTTATCAGAGGCGGGTAGATTCGAGTTGCAGCGTATTATGGGAAATCATTCAAGCAGAAGTAATCTTTCTTTCTGTAACAAAGCCTCCACCACCTTTAAGAATCTGCCCTTTGCATTCTCGCTTGAGCCTGTTAGAACAGCAGGACTTTGAGCGGATAAATACCAACCTTCAAACAAATGGAATATTTTTATTGGCTGAAAGAAACTAAGCTGGGTTCATCTTTTATTTAGAACTATTTCAGGGATGTTTGGCCAAATACAAAGGAAGCCAAGCGTCAATGGCCATGTGGTGAAGCAGGTAATACATTTCTCTGCTTGCTGCTTTGGCATTAAACTTCACAAAATTGTGGCAAAAGAAATGCAGGTGGGTGGAATGTATTTTTTTTGTCCACAAAAAAGTCAAATTCAGCTGCGTCGTTCATTTTTCCTCAGAAGAACCAGACGTTTCTGCTCTCAGTGGTCTAGAGTTTGTGGAATAAAATGTCAGAGTGAAAAATGGTGTAATATTGAGCTCAATATGACCTAAGTGAGATATACTGTGTTTTGCTGTTGTTAACTATCATATATATTTCATTAAGCCAATATGCTAAATAGAGCAATTTCTCACGTGTAACACACCCATCCATGTTGCACAAAAGAAAAATGGAGATGCTACATAAAGTGTTTGCGTGTGTGTGTATGTGTATGTGTGTGTGTGTGTGTGTGTGTGNGAGATGCTACATAAAGTGTTTGCGTGTGTGTGTATGTGTATGTGTGTGTGTGTGTGTGTGTGTGTTGACCTGGTTGTTAGGGGCCAAGACACTTTGTTAATGATTGTTTGGATGTGTTGAGACAGCCAATGAGATTGCAGAAATGGGCCAAGAGGGAAACTGTAGAAATGAGAGAGAGAGAGAGAGAGAGAGAGAGAGAGAGAGAGAGAGAGAACAATAGAGTGAAAAAGAGCCAGAGGAGTGGAATGACGTGCACAAAGATGACGACGGTGCCAAAAGGCAGCAAGATGGAGACACATAACAGTAACGCTGAAAGCCAAAACATAAAAATCTGCAGCAGAGAGGAAGAAGGGAAATTAAAGCCAGACCGACAGCTGCTTGTGGCTGCACAAAGACAGTAGTGATTACGTGAGGGTTTTTGTGATGCTGTCTTGTATCAGTTTTCCCTTTATTGTCACAGAACAGACAGAAAGACTGTGTCATATCCCAGGACAAACACTATCCAGACCAGCTTCATCCTTCAGAGGATCGGTCTGTTATCTGATCAGTTCTAGTACTAACACCATCTTTGGTTCATATCTCCCTCAAAACTGTGGAAAATCTATCATGAGTTCTATTAACAAGAAATCAGAAGTGATTTGTGTTGATTGTTGCAGTCAGTTCGTATGTTAAAATGCACATTAAATCATTGTGTAAACACAATAATTAGATTGAAATAGATGTAAACTGATGATTTGTACTTGAGTAACTGACTGCAATCCGTTGGTTTACAATTAGTGTAAGTAATGTGAAGCATTTCCATGTGTCTACCCACATAATACACAAATTAAAGGACTATACTGGTGCTTCTGCATGCTTGAGCCCAACATCCCACATACTGTACATGGTATGTTACTGACAAGCATTTCCCTAAACATATACCGGTGCAGTAAATAGTACAATTAGAATATTGTTTTGTTTTTCCTACCTTCCAGACTGCCATTGGTTTCAGTTCATTTCAGTATTCTATAAAACTTAAAACTTGCTACATCCATCATACGATGTCTATTCATTTCTTTTTTAAAGTAACTTTATTTAACCAGTCCAACACAGAGCTGCACAGAAGAAAATGTATGTCTCCACCAGGGGATATAGTCCCAGGAGAAGATGGCTTTTACTGAGAAATTAAAAAGATTAGGGGAATTTGCCAAAATAGCAGGAAAAAATAAAATATGGTTTTATGTTTTGGAAAATGGTTGTCAATAATGTGTATGCAGGTAGCATTTATTGGACTTAAACAAGCAAAATCACCAGTATGATCCATCAAACAACAAGTCATGTATAGTTGGCACATGAAGGAATCATATTAATTCCATTCACGTATACATTTTACTGCACGTTTTTGACTTAATCACAGTACAGAAAAAATTGGATTACAGTGTGCATGTAAATACACTGAATGACAACACTATTCTCTAAATACACAGATTCTTATCGTACTGTGAAAACTCAGGTCATACAACTATAACTTCAACAACTTCATGCTGACTCTGATGAGAAGTTTGTGTGAAACTCCTCAAGGAGCCTTGCGGGGTCTTTCCACATGACCCGGCTTTCACTCTGCTGCACTGTCGTCTCAGGAGCTTTGCTGTAGGTGACGGTGCTGCTGTTCTCACCGAGCTTTGATCAAAGCGTTACAACAATGGAGAGACGAGAGACGTGAAAACAGGCAGAGTCAGACTAAATGTCACCTCAGAAGAACGAGGGGAGAAAATAAGACTTCTGAGGTAAAGTTGAAGCTCCACGAGGCTGCAGAGCTAAACGGAGTGACACGTTTTCACTGTTTGATACAGAAGAAACAGAGAAATGTTGTCATACACTGACTGTGCACACGAGACGTGCACAAACACAAACAACCAGCTACAGCTGATTTTACCATCAGTTTTCTGGCTTTTGTGACATTAATAGTGCATGTTTTCAATAAATAAAATGAAAAAGTAGACTTTTGTGTTTAAAAATTTTGTGTTCTACATCATTAAAAATAAAAAAGGCCTGTATTAGAGTCCACCAAGGCTGAAGAGGAGCAGAAAAAGAAGGAAGCAGATGGAGGACGAGAATAATAATAAGAAAAATTGCTTTTGATGTCATAAGAAAAGTTGTTTTTAAAAATGTATCTGAATCTGGACAAAATTGCACCTCTGGATAGTCTGTCATGGGATAAATATAAACTACTTTTATTAAGATTGGTGTATTTAAGAAATTGACAATTTTAGCCTTCCTTGATAGAAATTGAATATTAGTTTTAAATCAAACATGATAGGTTAGTCAAGGAGGGCCAGTGAAGTCACACACTCACTTACGCACTATACTATACTCAGATGCAAGATCAAACTGCATATATACACAAAACAATTTATGCTGATTGTGGCATTAACCACAACTATATATGCAGACAGATGGAAAAAAAAAAAAAAAAATNAAAAAAGAAATTCACAAAATACCGTCTCACAATGTTAAATTTTTATTTTTTTTTTTTAAATCAACACCAAAATTTCATGCGCTCTTCCCTGATCCTCCCACCAAGTTTTGTCAAAATTGATTCAAAATGCTTTGAATAATCCTGCTAACAAATAAATATAACCTTCTTAGTGAAGATAACAAACACCAAACAACAGCCTGTAAGATCACTTGTCTGTCCTGCAATAGATGCCAGCACGTGTGTGTGTGTGTGTGTGTGTGTGCAGGACATGTCTGGTTGAGTGATGTGNAATAGATGCCAGCACGTGTGTGTGTGTGTGTGTGTGTGTGCAGGACATGTCTGGTTGAGTGATGTGCTTTGAAGTTTGAGTCATAAAGTGAATCATTATGTTTGCATGTGAAAGAGACACAGACAGAACAGACAGTTTGGCAGAGAAATAAGCGCCTGGATGACAGATGTGTTCTCAAACCTCGAGAAACAGAATTATATGTACGACAGTGAAAATATCCTCACATGCTCTATCCTGCAGAGTTTTCTAAAGGAAGTTAAATGGCGTGTTAAATAATCCTGATACAAGTCTTCATCACTGTGGCTTCATCAGTAAGTGGCTGTGACTGTGGCCATAAATAATTCATGTTTGAGTTTCACCTTAGGGTGCTTCTGATTAAACCCTTCAAGTGGTCCAAAAGACTCGTAAGGAAAGGCTAATATTTTCTTTGTTACTCTTAAAGAGAACGTTGTGATGAAAGAGATTTAAAGTGAACATTTATAAAATGCTTTGCCTGAAGGAAAACCTCTCCTGCTCCTTTCTCCATTTAAATCTCTTCTTTAGAGATACTAATGGGAGTTGAATTGGTCGGCTCAGCACACAGCACAAAGTACACAAAACTTCCCAAAAGCCAAATTAGTAAAAATGGCTGCCATACTGAATGAAGGTCTATTCACAGCCTCAGCAGATGAAGGCGTTGCAGCAAAACCAAGCCAAAATAAAATGTTGCAGCTATTATAACAATTTGCTGCCTGGGTTTCTGGTTTTCGCTCTCCATATACATATGAGATGGTGGGGGATCAGGTTAAAAATTGGATTTACATAAATAGGAAATAAGCCGGGAAACATTAACCATTCATGTGCTACCACAAAATTAGGGAGACTTCTTCTTGATGCTTTTATTCACCAAGGTGGTATTAAATTGATTTAAACATCTAGCCGAGTAATGAATAATGTTGCAAACGGCTGGCGATTTATAATGAATTATTCACCTAAAACTGCAAAGCCCCATTTTTAGCGATTACTCTGGTGTCTTAATGATCGGCTCTTTTAGCTCATCCTTAATTAACAACTCTTCTCTCATTGGTTGCACGTCGGAAAGGTCAGTGGTGGGCGGGGCAAAGTTGAATTTGGTTTAACTTTGAACGTAGCGTCAAAATGGAGAATCTGAGCGGTGTGTGACGCTCAAGGTGGTGTGCTGCAACGTTGGGAGTCACTGCTTAGTTCCTGTCACGGCTTGGCTTTTCCTTGGTGTTTTTTCCCATGTTTAATCTATATGCTCTAGCTCTAGGTTCCTCCAGGAGCTGCAGCACTGTGGGCAGATCTTTAAAACCCATGAGACCTCTGGGTTTCTCTGCTCCACTGTTTCTGCCCTCTCTCTCTGTCACTACTCACTTGAACTCAGCTCTTATGCAGCTCTGACCTCCCTTCCCCCATTCCTTTCTTTTGTCCTTTTCCTGGCCAGGCACAGGTTTGGTTTGATTGTTTGATTTGACTTTGGTTCCTTTATTTTACTTCAATTCAAACGCTTCCACTCATGCCACACTCTGCATCCATACTGATGTAACTGATGGACCAGGCACTCTTTATTGTTTGGTTGTGGTAGTATTTATTTTGTTACTTTAAATAAATTTGGGTTAAACATTATTGGTGTGTTTGGTCCGCTTTGTGTTGCGGTCTTGAGCCAGGCCATGACAGTTCCCAATACACAATAATGTAATGGCCAGCTCAGCATTTATCATGTGAGAGCAGCCTAATGTGGGTGGAGCAAGAAGACAAGCCAGCCAGAGATAATTTTTTAGGTCATTATCCACAGCTTTAGAACCCATTCAAACACAGTTTAATTCATATATTTATTAAATATCCTGTGTTTATATACTAAGTACAAAATCAGCATACTAGCTTGAAGTCATTTCAACAATATCTGTTCATTTGTTAGCATGGATCCTGCCTGTTTGTGACATGTCATGCACTTGATTAGTTCATGCATTAATTCATGTTCAGCCATGAATTCATTAGAAGTCACGCATCCTTATTATTACCCAAATTTAACATTTCATAATGAGTTGATGTAGAAACCCTCTGCTATTCTTTTAGATACCAATTCAGGCATAATGAATGCCATTTTCAGCCAACAATGGCTTTAAGGTCACTCTGTTTTTGAGTAAAGGACGGCAGGATGGGGATGAAAAAGCCGGTGTAATCATAAGAAAAATAATGACAGCCAAGCATTTGTTCACCCTCGTTAGAGATAAACCCACACATGCAATGAGAAGAACCACAGAGGGTTGTGGTATCAGGAAGTAGAGGGAAAAAAATTGGGATTTAAAAGATATATGCTGTATTTCCCCTGAAATGGCAATGTGAGTAGTTGCCGATGTAACTAACAGGAACAACATTAACGAATCACACAAACAATGCAGAACATGACTGAGTGAATCATCTCATATACAACTATTGGAGGACATAAATCAATGTGCAGTGGAACCTCAAGATTCTCTGAAAGCTTTCTTTGAGGTCACTGTAATGTTGGTAAAAATAGCAGTATAAGAAAGAATTTGGAATGTAAAAATAATGATGTTTATGACTCGTGTTTAAAACTGTGTTTCTATCCATCAGAAAATTCAAAATTAATTTGAAGCCAACACAAAACCAGCTTCTGTTAAAACCTTTTGTCATAAATGAGTAGATATTATTTGTAGATGCCAGATTACACAAACAGGTTTTATTTTTTATGTAGCATCATAGTACTGAATTTTTTTTTTTTTTTTTAATGGAGTATATAAACCCAAAATAGGGTATGTGGATTGAACTAATATGTCTATATTGCACAACCTACTTATAACAAAGTATATAACAAAGTACTGGACGTTGTCCAAATGCTTAAAGTGCTTAACAGTGGCTGGGCATGATGGTTTTTGATGCAATAAGAAGAGATTTTCATAATCATATTTTCATTCTGAGTGGCTTTGACCTTTGTCTCCCTACAAGGTAAAAAGCTTCCTTCTGTACCACAGCAACAATCTCCGTGTGAGATGAAAGGCAGAAATGATGTGTGATGTAACAAATAGTGAGCTGGTGGGGAGGAAGTGTTCACCCCTTTTCCAAGCACTCCATAACAAAAGGATACAAGTCACATAAGCCATTTTAGGAGAAACATCCACAAAATTGAAATTAAATGTGAAACAAGGACGATGGAGGAGGACATTCAAAATTTTGACGTTATTGTCAGCGCCAAACAGCTCTGAGGTATTTCTGCTGTTTTATTCCTTCTGGAAAATTGGATTAAATGAAAAGACATTTTCATTGCTCTTACTATGTATGTGAACTGTCTGTTTTGTCATTCCACAGCTGACATGAAAATAAATGGAGGTTCCTGAACACAGCTAGATCATTTTTTTCCTCAGTCACCCTCTAAAGGCATCATATGCAGTCAAGGCCAGGCGAGGAGGTGGAGCTGACATACTGCTGATGTTCTATGCAGGAGGCCTTATTACACATGACGCATGAATGACAAGTTAACGAATGAGGTTTATGTCACACCCTCGCTAAATTATGTGGAACTTCGTGATGCAGAATGATCCATGAAGCACTGGATCGGACACATACCGTTCCTAAAATGGCAGCTTATAAATGATTGCTATCTGAATTCATATCACTGCATTATTTACTGACAGTTTCTCTTGGCACCATCTGGTGTGGTGGTGCCGTGACATTTAGCTAACATCTATGTGCTAGGCAGGCAGCCCTTTCATTTGAAGCCCCAGGGATAAAGACAGATACGAATGAAACCAAAAAATTGAAACGGCTCTTAATGCTGGTTTATGCTTAATGCGGTTGCAAACTGTGATCAAATTGTGACAAAATTTTGGCTACAGAGGCCGCTTTTCCTGGCTGCACCCATGGTCGTGCACCACATCAATTTTTTTGAAACAATGTGGACATTTGTACAAAGTAAATGCACCTTAATCGATGATTGGCCAAACGAAGAGGTGCGGAGGGGGTGAAGTAAATGTGGAGAAAAGGAAAGAGAGGAGGACCGAAAAAAAACAACAGGAAACAACTTTTTCGTCTTGCATAAATCTGTCCTCTGCTAATCAACAATTCTCTTTTTAACTTTGTTGTGGGTGACTGAACCAATATATACTTCTATTTCCGCTGGGTTTGTTTTGTGGCTTTGTCCTACAGCGCTACTGAAAGTCTGTTACGTCCCTCACTGTGTAAAAGGTCCGTTGACGTGTTTTCTTTATTTCTTAGCTCTTTCACTCTCTTTCACTGTTCCGCTCCCTCTCCCATATAACCGCTCCTTTCTTGTTGTATATGCAAAACAAACTGTGCTGGGCCGCTCTTCCAATTGGTTGGTTAACGGAGGCGGGATAACAGCGGCGGAGCCACACCCTCGATTGGCCCGTTTCTTCCCTCTGGGATGCACCTTCGACTTCTCCTGCGGTGGACACATCTGATTGGAGGACAATTTCATCCCCTCCACCAATGAAGATTCTGCTCGGTCCCTGGACTTGCTTAAATTCATTACAAACGCTGATTGTGATGGCTGGCTGTGTGTTTGTGCCAGTCCAACTTGTTTTCTGAGGGTTTTTTGAGAGCTGTGTAATTAGGATCTGCTATTGTGACCTGTGATAGCTCAATGATTCAGATTTGTGTTTTTCTTTAGGTTTTTCAACATCTGATTGGTTAATTTAGGCACGGTTGTATTAAGGAAAATCTTGTAGGGTGTTGTCACTTCACTCTTTTTTTTTTGTGAATCACTGTTGTTACTTTTTATTATTTTATTAAAGGAAGGTTATCGGTTAAACTCTTTTGTTTGTTATTTTATGGTTGGTTTTCTGGCACCACCTCTGTCCCTTCCGCAGTTGGTGGTTTGCCTTAAACTTCAGTTACTGTTGTTAGCCAATCCTGTGCTTATCATTATTATTTTGTGTTGAAACAATAAATTACCTTTCTTTGCCTTTTCCATCGGCTTTTATGTTGCTTCCCTTTCCCCTAGACCATAGGGTTGTAACAAAGTCCCAGAGTTGAAGTGCGTGATTGTTATGAAAACGCAAAGACCACGAATGCTAACGAATGCATGCGTAAGCAGCCTGCTTGCTTTTACGGGTTTTCTACAACACATAACATGAGCATGAGGAAGCATTCACAAACAGATACAGTCTCATGTTCAGAGCCAGCGGGCAAGGACACTGTGCAGCTACATAGTTATTAACGATTTAACAATCTGCATCTAAGCAAACTATCCAACAATAAAGATTTTACAGTATTTAGACACAATGTACTCTAATTGAGTTTAGACCCATTGATCTGTTCAGTCAATACAAAACAGAGAATTTTGGCCTGTGAGATGGCTTCATTTGGATTAGTGCCCAATGATCAATGCTAATCTTATATGGTCGCTGAAGGGGATTTTTTTTTTTTTTTTNTTTTTTTTTTTTTTTTTGTATGCCAACATCTTGGGATTACAGAGTGCAGGCTCACCTACAAAACTGCGTCTCTGGAGCTGGTGTCTTGTTCAAGGACACTCCAACAGGTCGGATAGTTGCCAAAATAGTGATTTGGACTTGGATCCTCAGGCTGAGCAACAATCTTTTTAATCACCATCCCTGTCTGCTGCCCTTTCTAAATATTGTATATAAGGAACTGCAGGTTGATTGACAGAAAACACTAAACTTGTTTTTCTTTTGTTTTTTTTTGATGAGACTTTTCCCAGCAGTTGTAAAAACTCCTCGTTGTGAGTGATTGCATGAAAGGAGCCGTGCTGCTTTTTAACAAATTAACCCAGATAAATAAGCTGCAGTAGAAGCCTAAATGAACTCCTGCTAGCTCTTATCTGACAACATTAGAACGTGTGTGCGTGTGTTTGTGTGTTTGTGTGCTTGTGAGTAAGGATAAACTACTCAATAAAACAGACAGCATCCTTGAAGGGCAGACCACTGAAAATCTGCCAATTATTGATAAAAGTTTAACCTCGAAAATACTACAACTATAAAATGCAGCAAACTCAGCATGTCATAGCATAGTGAGGACGAATTCTTTTAAGTCTTAAAGTCTTCCTCCGCTGCATGACAGACAGCACACTTATCTCGATGTTTGCCTTCCTAAATGCCTGCTAGCTGGAGAGCCAATGATGCACCACAGAGATGGCAGAGGAGAGACTTGCTCCTCTTATTTCTCCCTTTCCTCAGAGTGGCATTTATCACCATTAGCATTCATTAACATGACTTAGTGCTCGTTAGCTAGTGGTGTGCCAGCAGGCGTCTGTAGCTTGCCAGTATATCTGCCTGCTGTAACAGACATTGACTGAATGTGAGAATTTAAGAGGAATGAGCTGAACCAGGTCAGGGATGGACCCGTCAATCTGTGCCTTGTTAGATTCCTCCCAATTTAACAGTGGGAGAAAACAAATATTTCAGATAATAAACTTTAACAGACTGTGGGGTAACAGACAATAGGATAATAGGAGACAGAACAGGGAAAATAAGATGAGGACAGAGCACAAGATATGGAAGTAAATATACCAAACCAATATTTTTAATGTACGCAATATATGTTAAAGTGAATGATGATTTCTGTTGTTGCCTGTGGTAAAGGGCCATGGTATAAAATGCAATAATTTTCTCCTGATAGGCCAAAATAATCAATGAAAAGGATGCAATGAAGTGCCGAGTTCTGATGTTTTCTACATAACATCATCAGACTGTACTGTTACGCTTTTAACGTGGCCACTGACCACGAGCAAGCAGAGAAACTGTGGACTGAACTATGTTTGATTTGTGCTGAAATATATTTTTACCAGACATGTACCGGCCAATCAAAACAGACCGCACACACTATTTTATATACAGTAAACACCGGCAGCAAATGGTTCACTCACAGTACATCAGAGTGGAAATGTGAAGCCAGTGGAGAATAATGGGTATAGAAAGTGCAGATACTCTGAGTCAGCACAGTCTTTGGTACAAATGCTGCATAAAGTAGAAACAGTTTTGGCTTTGAGGGGATGAGAAAAAGACTAAGTTTTCTGTAGCTGCATCAGCTCTCCTCATAGGGCCTGGCAGGATGTTTTTCCGGACGGATGCTCGTTTGTTCTTCTTCCTCTCTGCCTGAAGGGTGTGCAGGCTCATCCTAATAACGCAGCCAGACTTCAACTGTCTCCCCTCACTTTGGCACTGCCTCCCCAAGATATCATATCTCTTTGAGATGCTGTCCACATTCGAGCCAACAGGAGCATCTTTCCTGCTTTCCTCATCTTTCAGTGTGGATGGGAACACCATATTTCTCTCTGAAGAGGTGATAACAACTCTCCTTCCTTAAACATTCCCTTTGCTGATCTAAAAGCACCATTTCTCTGAAGGCCATGTGCCAGTTAGACTGGCTGTAAACGAGCGCTGCTCCTGCTGCAGGGTACAGAGGTAAAGACCAGTGTGATGGCATAATAACTGTGGCTGGCACAATGTCAGTCCCTCTGACAGCAGTGGTGAAGGAGAATAATGGAGGTGAAAGATGTTTCTGAGAAGCTGCTATTTTGTGGCTCCAGTGCTGTTTAATTTATGTCATTTTCACAGGTGTCAAGCGATGTTTCTTCATTCATAAAATGGCACATATATTTCCTGTGCGGTGACTCACTGACAGTCAGATGTGGACACAATCATACTCATATACACACTGTCACACAGTGTACACACAGGGTCAATCTGATGGATTAAATACTGCAGCCAATAGGGGGCAATGTGAGGGCTGAAACAAACCACCCCCAATCAACACTGCCACACCTTAAAAATGGGTTCTGATTTCAGCCATTTTTTTTCTGGTTGCCAGTCTTGTGTTTTTACTTCTGTTCATTTCAGTAATGTGGGGCTCCAAGCAATAATTACTTTCATTAATTATTTTGATTTTCTTTGATTATTTTAATGATTAAGCTATTTATCTTTGGTAGACCCGCTGGTGATGTCAAAAAATTGCAAAGTCTTTCTATTTTAAAATGATATGATTGAAGAAAACCAATAAGGCACTCCAAACATCTGACAATTGGTATTTTTGGTATTGGACTTTTACTTCATAAATTATTTGAATTATTAATTAATTGAATGTTCATTGATTATTTTTTTTGAATAGACTGTTAATATTATTAATAATATTGTACCACTATTAATCGACAATTAATAGTGGCACAATGCAATGTATGAAAATCAAGGTCAAAGACATGAAATTCGCTTGAGAGCATACTTTTAGCTATGTTTCTTTTGTGTTGAAGTCATGATATTGCCATGTTACAAAGCAACTGAGGCAATGCTGAAAACTTTACATAAAGATGTTATTTTGTCCTTTAGCTAGTTATCTTATAAATAATTTGTTCTTTGTGACTTACTGCTGTTGAAAAGATTTTTAGCCAGAGTTTTGTTCCCTGCAACTGTCAATCATCCAGTCATTATTATTTTATTTTTTCTATTTTTAAAGCTAAACAGCATGCAGCATTTGTAGTAGTCACAGAATAGACAAAAAAAAAAAAACAAACAAAAAAAAAAACCAAAAAAAAAAAAAAAATAACTTGTTACTGTTGACTGTTTGAGGATTTTCTAAAATCATTTCAGGGTAATTATAAATAGCCATTAGCAGAGACATCTTTAAGACAAGATTATCTGGCCTGTGGGTATATCATCTATTCAAATGTTTCAGAGTTTTTTTGTTTACTTCACTTCAGAGCATATTCTTGAAGAAAGCCACAAAGATGGTAGGAGTTTGATTTCATTCAAGTTCATAACAGGAAGGGTGGTTGATGGTACTCGAGAAATCTCAATAAAATAGAACAAAACTAATATAGTGGACAATGCATGCTATATTGTTTTTATATGTTTACAAATTCACATATGAAAACTAAGAAATGAGTGGAATTCTTTGTGCTGTGTGGATATCTGCCTACTGTATTGTATTTTCATTTTCAGTACCGTAAATGAAGGTGAATCAATAAAGGTGAAATGTCTGGGCAGCCAAGACCAGAGAGACTGTGATCTGATTTACAAATGACCACATAGTGCAGGTCAGACAGTATCAAACGACCATTTTAATAAATGTATGTGAACAAGAGGCTTGGTTTCTGTATAATAATATCCTCTGATTTCTCTTTCATATGAATGTTCAGTTCACTGTCATATATCTTCAGTCTAACTGGTCATGCAGGCAATAAAATCCTTCATAATCCACCGGCGTAATGAATGGTTTCCTTTGCATGAGCAGTCAGGTAATTCTTATCAGTTTCATCCCTCATCCTCTAATCTGGTTTCAGTCTTCCTGTTGTCAGAGTGCATGCAGCCAGAACATTAAACAATCTGTGCCAGAAAGCAGAACAGCTTGATAAAAGAGCTTCTTTTTTCACTTAACAGACTTCTGGAAAGTAATTCTCCAGGAAGAGGACATAGAAAAGCAAAGCAGCGAATAGAATCAGAGCACTTTAGATACAGAGAAATGAGATGGTATATTTAACTAGCTGCCTTTCTTTCTCTGGCAACTAAGATGACATATAATATGTCAGAGTTCTGCTAATATTGCAGACCTGAGAGAGAGAGAGAGAGAGAGAGAGAGAGAGAGAGAGAGAGAGAGAGAGAGTTCCTAAAGCAGAATGCCAGATTTAAAGGACCCATTTTGCACGTTTGAGCCTAATATTCAATTTTCATACATGTTACGTTACTGACAATCATTTCCCAAAGGATAAAACCGTATTTCAGCTTTCCTGATATTTTGCAAAATCTCTTAATCTTTCAAAATCAAATATTCAAGTGATACACCCACCTTAAAAATCGATGTTTCGCCTACTAATAGTTACGCAAAATTATGAAGTCACGGTCATTTAAATTTTTGATAAACGCAGGTCTTCTTTTGGGACTATATTCCCCGGTGGAGACATACATTCACTCTGTGCTTTTTATTGTGCTTAAACCCTAAAATTACAAAACTTAAAAAAACAACCCTGAATATACGTCTTGCTCGTGATAATAGATTACCTATCCCAAAAATGTTTCAAGTATCAACAAGCTGATTTTAATAGCGTACCAGAATGAACTGAAACCAATGGCAGTCTGGAAGGTAGGAAAATTTTTTTTTAACTCATCGTTCCAGTAGTATGCTTTGGGAAGTGATTGTCAATAACTTATGCGCATGAAAATTGAACATATTAGACTCACACATGCAAAATGGGTGGTGTGGTCCTTTAACGTGTCAAAATAAGGGTAAATAATATCACGCTCTCTCATTTGTAAATGTCTGTTACCGGCACCTTTTAACGTTTGCCTTGAAAGAGGCATTACTATGGAGTTTCCTTATTTACATGTCAGGGAAGTGATTCATAAAATATGCCGTCACACAAAAATTAAGATGTGTTTCAGTAAATTTCAGCGGTATGAAATTGGGCGATATTTTAAACTATTTGCCTCACGTGTTAGTGATCAATAAACTGGATATATGAGCCACTCGGCCACTCGGTTGACACACTAGTGTGTGGATGCTGTTGTGCCGTTTTGTCCCTCCTCTCTTAAAACGCAGAGCTCAAAAGCAGAAAATTTAGTTTTCCTTTACTGATTTAACATATCAATTTCAGTATAAAGCGTGGCTCTTATATATGAAACAGCTCATCAACATGCCAATCTTCTTTGGGCTTTTCCTGACATGCACCTTAAAACAGCACATTGTTAACGGGACAATGGTACGCTGATTAACGCAAGGGAAGCTTGATGAACGAGCTTCAGTTCTCACTGCACTTATTTAGCGTGACGCTGTGTAGTAACTGTGATTTTTTATGAATTACACCCAAAGCCTTCACTAAAGGCTGACCCTGCTGTCTGCTCATCCATCTGTCACATGACACATTTCAGACAGTGTTGGTCTGATTCTGATGAAAACTTCAGGAACTAATGCTGTCAGAAATTTTACAACCAACGAATCTTGCCATTTTCACATTAAAAAAACCTGCAGCAAAGGACTATATCATACAGTCCTTTATTCATAAAGCTTTGTGTATCAGATTAAATTAATTGAGAGAATTTGAATTCATTTGAGTGTATTTTAAAATACATTTATATCAAAGACTTCACACTATTAGACATGATTTAAAAACCATCAAGGATAACACAATGAAACTCAAAATCTTCCCGCTGTGGTCCTTTTACCAGCCTTTTATTATTATTATTTTTTTTTTTATAAAACCTCAATTATGCATAATGCTGCAGCCTTTCAGCAATAATGAAATTGCTGTGCGTGGCCATAGCTAAGTACGGCAACTAGAGGTCAGAATGAAGAGGCGCGGCATGTAGCTCCATTGAGCAAAACACATTAAAAAGTGCAAAACAATGTGTGGAAAATGAAACAAAGTCAGAGAATGGCAGAGAGAGGTTGCTCAACATAAAACCACTTGTAGCATTCTAAGTAGATTCAAAAAAACAAATAAATAAAAAATAAAACATCAAAAAGCGAAAAAGCAGCCTACCTGTATGTTATCAAAGGATGTTTTGTTGGTGACATCATAGAGCAGCAGGAGAGCTACAAAAGAATAAGAGGAGAGAAAAGTTCAGATTTTCATAAAGTAGCTTTTGAAAAATCATGATGATGAATCATTTTCATGGTTTGGTATGCTGAAAGCTCTCAGTTTAATTTTGTTTTCCACCTTGACCTTTTAGCTCCCTCTAAAATTCATTTTCCCTTGAGGCACATAACCATTGATTAACTGCTGTGTCTCCTTCCTTTCTTGAGCTGACGAAGTCCTGAATCACATTAACGCAGCTCAACTTACAATGTGTTACTCAGCAGGCTAATTTTCCTGCAGTACATGGGGTAGCCACAGGGGCTCAGCTGGGAAAATTAGTTAAATATACTCAGTAAAACTCATTCTGGAGGAATTATTCTCAACTGTGTGTGACGGCCCCAGCTCCCCTGGCTTTGGGCCTTGGTGTGTGTGTGTGTGTGTGTGTGTGTGTGTGTGTGTGTGTGTGTATATGTGTATGTGCTCTGTTCCAGGTCCTGAGTTAGGTGGAGCCACGTAATTGCTAACTGGGAGCACCTGGCCAGTGTTCCTAGTATAAGAGCAGTCTGCCCAGACCTCCTCGTTGCTCTCCAACACCAGGCTTTGACATCTTTTGCATTGATCTTCAGTTCGTCTTTATGTTACCCTTACTTTTGTAAATAAATGTTATTTTACTTTTGCCTAGACTGCCGCGTCCCTTGTTTTGTTGTGGCCCACGAGCCGGGTCATAGCATATTGGGGGCTCGTCCGGGAAAAACTTGTAGCCTTTAGTTTTGTCTAATCGCAAATGCAGCTGTTTAAACCACGAGTACATCAATGCTGCATTCACCTGAAACCCTGAGCTCGGAATTTCCGACTTCTGACAAGGAAAATCCAAAGAAAATGTCCCCCTTAAATTGAGTTTCATTGGGAAAGTTAGAAGATGAACCTGTAAGTTTATGGCAGCAGCATGTAGGTCTGCTCAGAGTTTGACCATCAACTGGACAGCTTGTCTATAAGCCGTTTAGCTTTAGGTCCCACAAATCCCAACCAGCTGAAATAATGGCACGATCATGGTGTTTACATGCAACTCATAAAGTTCACGAGTTGTTTGATAGTCACGTGTCACGTGTAATATCAGAAAGACTGTGTGGTAGATAAAAGACAAATAAAAGCAAAAGATCAGAGATCACCTGCACAGCACAGCCCACCCTCCATCAGTCTTACATGGAATAAATGAATGGCTGTGCAACATTGATGTGTGAAGGAAGACATTCTGGTCTGCAGGGTGATCATTTCCAATTTCCAATACTCTGTTTCATCCAGTATACTTGTGTCTCTGCTTCTTGATTGATTTACTTTTGTGTTTCTTTTGCTTTTGTTCAGTGAAATATTTGTAGCCCTTTGATTTTTATTACCGTCTGTCTGAAGAAACTGAGAATTTACATTCCTTATTTGTGTTATTATCATCATCACTTTTTAGCACCATCTGTGTCATTGTGGCTTTATGTTTTATCACAGTGTAAATAAATATGCTAGAGAAAAGATCATCATCAGAACAAAAAAAAAAAAAAAAAAAAAAAAGATACTAATCACCAAATTTTTCACACACAAGTTAGCAGAAGAATAGCTGATGACTGTCTGCACTTCTCTCACACAGCAGATATGCTGCATTTTCACCAACATCTAAAATAATCATACCACTGCATCACTTCCAAAACTGTTTAAACTCACAGAGTCCCTCCACCTGCACACACGGATCTGCTCTCTGGATGCATCACCTACAGCTCTGCTCCATACTCAATCACATGCATTTATCATACTCAGCTTGGGCTTTGTGGTAAAGCGCACGTTTGCATATAAACTCTCAAGCATGTGGAAGCAGATTTGTGATTATGTGAATATTTGTCAGCAAGCAAGAGTTATAGAGTACAAGTATATACTGGATATTGTACTATATTTGTTTATTATAAACAAAATACTACTGTTATGACTGATGGAAAGGTTTCTGGTACTGTTTATGGTGGTCTGTAATAGACATAAATAGCATGGTTATGGTCATAGGTTGTGTTTTTTTTTAAATTCTATAATGGGAAAGAGTCAACGAAAGAAGTCATTCTGCAAACTAAAACTTGATCCAAATGACATTTCTTTTGGTGCGTCACTGTTTGATACTTTCCCTGACTTTCCTGATAACCTTTCCTGACTATGATATACTGTATTTTAACTATTATAAAATACAGCTACAGTAATCAGATCCCAAAACGTTTTGGGGCCCAAAGCAGGATGTGATTCATGGTTGTTGCAGGCAAACATGGCACATGCAGCTTTTTTGGCTCAATTTATGTCAGCATGTGGATTTTATTTATTAGGCTCAAACATGCAAAATCACTGGTATACTCCTTTAAAGAGTTTTCTGCACAGATTATCATGACAGAAAGACACAGACATGCATCCTACTGCGATGACGCAATTTATATTCAGTGTTATAAGACCTCAGGGAAGAAAACCCATCTACACGACTCTGACAATTTATTTTCATGGTGAAGCAGTGAGTATAAACAATTCCTTCAACCACCTTTATCAGCTCAAACAATGCTGTGCATTTATTTCAGAGCTTCCTCTCTAACCTTCGTGCAATCCACACAGCATACATGATGGATGTACATGCTAAAAGAGACACTACACATAACATCTGCATATGCGATGCCACTGTGGAACACGACAAGAACACAAAGATGCAGCTAAATTCAAATTGCAATGTGACCGTGCATATCAGGACATCGGCATGAACTGCATGACAAGGAACTGACGAGTTACAGGAACTAGAGATTGCTTTTAACCTAGAAGTGACTCCTGTGGTAGTACAACAATCTATCGAGTGTGTACGTGTGTGTATGTGTGTGAGTGTCTCACCATGGGCGTCGCGGTAGTAGGCATGAGTGACACTGCGGAACCGTTCCTGTCCAGCTGTGTCCCAGATCTGCAGAGAATGAGAAAGGAAGATAATCACAGAATAAAAGGACACTTCCTGTCTTTGTAATAAGTCTTCTGTTTGCTCCGTCAGTCTGTATGAACTCAAGTCTGAAGCCATCCATTCAATTTATTCTTACTCTGCTACGCTACACTGCGCTATTGTCTAATGAATGCTGAAGAAGATCTATACTTCAGCTCACAGTGCATACAGATATAGTATGTAGCTGTTATGTACTCATTTTAAGTGTGTGTATAAATTCAACGTGACAAAAAATGTACACTTTTCTTGGTGACAGATTTCACCATAAGGGCACAGTGACACTTGCATTATTATATTTGGTACACCAGTCCATAAATTCATGTTTCAAGATCATAATGACCTGAAACTCTAAAGCTGCTACTTTTAGCAGTGGTAACCCTTCAGTTTATTATTATTATTTAGACATGCAACAACGTATTTGGTAGGTGATGAAAATAAGACAAATAACAGAATAAAAACAAAGAATAAGAACTAAAAACAAAAACTTACATGTTAACAATTGAAGCAGTCATACAGTCATTTTCTATGACATGCTGAGAAGAAACAACATTCGGTTTTATTACCTCAAGTGTACCCAACACACACCAGGTCAGGTTTGGGACTTTCTAACAACCATACTCAAGTCCTAATTTTTAGTGAGTTCTCTTGGTTTTATTGTTATCATCATTCCTGATTTGTGTGTCTCCGTCTGGGTCATGATAATGAATATAAATCAGATACGGTTGTTACCCGTTCATTCCATTGTCCAACCCCAAAGGACCAAGGTTAATCAAATCCTTATTTTTATGATTTGGCAGTAAAATCCCTCATCATCATTTTTGGCTCCAGCAGCAATAACATTCCCTCTTCTCCTCTGTGCAGGTCGACAGCAATGCTTACTTAGTTTCTGAGGACATCTAGATGATCACCTTTTTGATTGTCATTCCCTTCTAACCAATTTCTTTCTCTCTCTCTCTCTCTGAGACATGTCAGCTTTAATGCTGGTTTGGCTTTCTGATTCCCCCTGGGGACATCGCCCCCCCCCCCCCCNCCCCCCCCCCCCCAGGATCCAGTGGAGTGATGAGGAATGGCATTTGCTCGAGGGAAAATAACTCTCTCCCTGTTTGTACACTATGGGCTCTTTGTAAACTGACTTTGAGCCAATTAACCCCAAATGAATACATCACAGAATAACAGCCCACTACAGCAGTTCTGTCAACCCCTAATTAGGTTCGTTATGGAAGCTTCACATGAGTTTTCAGCACTGTGGAGCTCAGATAGATGCTACTATCTCAAAACAGCGAAAGAAGAGTGTAATAGGAGAGAAAATATCCCCCAAATATTCATGGAGATGGATGACACCCAATTATCTTTTATAGGCTTTTTGCTCTCATAAAATAAGGCCACAAAAGTTTTACTCCATCTTGCTCTGACACGGCACAGACATCACCTGTGGAGCCAAAAGTTAACAGCAGAACTGCCAAAGCTAAAAATTGGTTTGTTTTTTTTAGCACCAAAGAGGTTTAACAGGGGTCAAAACAAGAAGCATGAGAAATTGTGCAAAAAAGCTCTGATTGACAGGATAAATTCAAGTTCTTACCTGGAGTTTCACCTTGACACCATCAATATTCAGGACTTTATTCTGAAAATGAAAGCAATAAATCATAAGTGATGCATTTTTTATTTTTCATTTAGCAATAACTGGCTCAGTGTGTGGAAGAAAAAACATTAGGTGTGTAAGTGAGTTCCCCTTTCCCTCATCTGCAATCCTCTCCTTTCTCCATCAATATTGCATGTCTCCACCTCACTTTGGCCTGATTTGATGAAGCTCGCCTCTTTCCTCCAGAGGATTAACCCCCTCCACTCCCTTCACCTCCCTCTATATCTTTGTGAAACATTCCTCTGAACTCTGCTTCAGTCTCCTCCAACACACAGCCAAATGGATGTGCATTTCCCAGATCAGACGCTAATTATGACTCTAGAGAGCTGGATGCATAAAGGTTAAGACAACCTGCATCTAGACTGAATAAGTTCAGTCTAGATGATTTGACTTGACTTGATTCCAACAAAGAATATTGTAAGTGTGGATAAGTAAAGAAATGTTCCACAAGCTTGTCTAGCTGTTTTTGTGGTAACTGTCTTAACAAATTAAATGTATACTTCACCCTGTTCATCAACATCATTCATCCACAACTGGAAGAATATAAAACTGTATTGATTTACTAGACCAGTGATCCACTTGTTTGACCTGTTTGTGGAAGAAATGCCTATTAAATGAATGGCTGCCCAGAAAGAAAGATCATTTCTTTCTTTAAACTGTTTACATTGTACACATATAAGCTTGAAAGACTTGCAATGCAGGCCCATTGCTGTATTCTTCATGGACATTTACATGAACTCCAGGCAAATTCCCATTTGTTGTGAGCCAGTGATTATTCTACACAGGATCAGGTCAAGCTGTTCTTCAATGAGAGCCTCCTGATATAACAACGAGCTTTACATCTCTTGATACCACGGCAACGCTCAAAAGCCTCCCACTGCTGTCACATCCTCTGAGCCGTGCCAACCTTCTAATTCCCTTGTCCTCACGGAAAAAGACAAAATGCTGCAAATCTGCTCACAGTGCACTGAGAAACAGATAGTTTTTGTTGACTTGTTTGGCTGATTTACCTCTTTGAGCACCACAAAGGAGAAATCTCATACATATGCAGGGTTTGGGGCAAGTCAAGCTGCAAGCTAGAGTTGAAATGTGCTTTGATAGGAATCAGAGTCTCAGAAGACTTCTTCTTCTTCTTCTTGTCTTGCTGTTAATAAAAACAACCAACAATGTGCTTGCCAGCTTCATGAATATTTAGTGACTGAAAAAAAGAAGCTGATGATAGTGCTGTGCTGAGGATTTTGGGTGGTTAGTCAGGCCTGATTGCATTGATAATTATATTAGATTTGTTAGGAGGAAATGAGCAGGACACTAAAGCTCGGATTAAATGAGTGATCAAAGTGTGGACTGAAAGTATCTGCACAGCTTAAATGTCTCTTTTTCTATATCCTGTGGTGAAACGGGGAATTAAGGTACTGGAGATTACAGCCTATCAATCAAACTTCAGCGGTGTCTCCTTTATTTTTAAAGTGTAGAGGATTTGCTCTCTTCTTTGTACATTTTACAAGCTGACACAGCTACATTCTGTGGAGTTACAATTTGTTTACAATTTACAAAAGAATGCTGAGGTGCTTCCACTACCTTCAGGCCAATTCTGTCCAAAGCTCCACCAAACATCACAGATTCAAATACAAACTGCTCTCCTTAGCAGCCACAGTGGAGGTTAACCATTTAACATCTCTCTTTCCCCCCCAAAGGTAAAAAATGAGAAGGTACAGGCAGTACAGAGTGATGCTAACAGCACTTCACAGCCGCCATAAATTTCACATGTATGAGCTTTCAGAAGGGCTTGTGAAGCGTGAGCCCATAAAGCATTAATGTCCGTGGTGTGAGAGGCGAAGAAGAGGAGCACGATGGCAAAATAAAGCCCGTTTATGAGAGAAACTCACATATTGATAAGAAAAAGGAAAAAAGGTGACTGTCTTCCTTCTGTTCTGAAAGATGACTGGTGCATATGGCTGAGCTGTCCCTATCCTCATCATATCAAAAATCAAAGCAATGGGAGAAATAAACTGAGTCATGGAGGGAAGAAACAGACAGGAAGCCTCTCTCTGCAATCAGCCCAACTTCCTTCTGTCAAGTTTTCTGAGATTTGCTGACACAAACTTATGCAAACACATGCAACCCCAAACCTTCCCTCCCCGCTTTCCAGACGTTTTTAGCTGGTTTTATGAAAGAAGTTCAAAGATTTCACCTAAAAATCTCTGTGTTTCTCTGTCCGTTCCTTTCTTTCCTCTTAATTTTTCTTTATCATACACCATTTTTTCAAATGAGTTTTCATGACAGTCATATCAGTAATTCCTGCAGAACGAACTGGCAACGATTCAAACGTTTTAATACCTGTCCAGTAAAAATAATTTTAGGTTGTAGCTGTTTGCTGCAAATTGAAATCTTTGGCCATTTCTTGTAAGGAACACTTGTAATAGTTTTTCAGAAGCAAGCACATCTAAAGTATGGAGACACTTTAGATGTGCTTGCTTCTGTAATCGCCAGTCCAGACCATAATTTTTAATACCATTGTCCTTCCTCAACATAAAGTGGACATATAATAAGAAGCCATGAAATCAAATCTTTGTCACTGGATGATATGGATAATATGACTACATACCAGAATTGCATTATCATTCTACATAGATACATTCTACATTCATGAAACTTGTGGCCATGAGTAGATTATTATGTTAGTGTTCCAATACAAACATGGCCTTACATGACCTCCTCTCCTCTCCTCTCCCACTGAATAGCTTGGTCAGCATTTTCAAGCAACAAGGTACTCTTTAATAAATACTTTCAATTAAGACACACAGTATATACTCCCACAGACAGAGATAGCACAATAAATCTCATTCCACTACACACATACGTAGTTAATGCAACCAGTACACGCTCTGGGGATCCTTGATGAGCTGTAGCTGCTGACTTTGAGAAAAGTTAGGCCTATACATTAGAGCTATAGAGAGAACATAACTGATGTGGTGACAATAATTTCAGCTGTTGATGACTTGCATCTAAAATGATTCTAAAACAACTCCTCTCTCCTCTGCCCCACTACTCCCAATCATTCTGAGATGCAATTTAAAAAATTTATTTTCCTTATTTATTTCTAAAATGAGCACTTCTCCAAGGCAATACTGATGCATATGTTTTTTTTTTAATTGCTGACACATTTCCTAAAGTTATGCATCACTTTCTCAAAACTGTATAACACCAATACACTAGCAGCCTTATGCTACATTCAACTTGCACTCTGAACTTCTCACTCTCATCTTTTTTTCTTTTTGTCTCTGTCTCAACACCTCCGTTGAAAACGTCCTTCTCCCTTTATTTCTCTTTAACACTTCTCTCTCTCTTAGCAGCTTCATCTGGTTGTACTCCCATAGTCCCACGGTTTACGTCCCACCTCTCTCACTCCGTGGTTAAATATTAATGCTGCTCCTCGGGGCTCGCCTCTCCAGATCCCTGTGACATTAGAGCAGCAGGTGCTGGAGCTGCATTTCATTAATTACAAACACCTCCCTGGGCAGAAGTGAACCTATCATCCAACACACACAAGTTTACATATTCTTGTGCACACACGCACACACAAACATGCCCTACGAAAAGGCCTTCAAGTAAAACTGAATGCTTGACACAACAAGAGGTTGGGTGCGTATTTTTCCTTTATTTTACACACAAATGGGCAGCGACAATTAATGTCAATGTAGCAAAAATTTTTAAGTTAATGTAACATATCAGGGAATCAATAAATATCAATAAAGCTCTCGATTTGATTTCATTTTGTGGTGTGTGTTAAACTCTGCCTGCTGGCTTCTGCTTCATCTTAATTCAATTCAATTTGGAAGCAGAAAAAAACATTACTGCCACTTGCTGGCATGATTATGCTTGGCACTTTAATTGCGCCCACTCAGGAAGGCAGGCTGGCTGGCAGGCAGGAAAGTGGAACTATAAAGAACGCGCTGGAGCTGGAAACGACTCAAATGTAGATGCATAACAAACCTCAGGGGTGAGGCAATGGACGATTGTTGACATCCACAGCGACGGGGATGAAGAGGAATCAAAGTGGAGAGGAAGTTTTTGAAGGAGAAGATGTAATCAGCCTGAAGTCACAGCTTGATTTTTGCAGTGGTCCATTATCATCCCCTCACATGCCAGAGCTGCCTCTCTCCCTGCTGTGTAATTTTCCTTTTCAGTGCTTGTTCACTCTAAAATGTGTCTAAGAGAGACAGACCAACTCATAATAATGAATTTGCAGTTGGAGAAAGCTATGTACAAGTATTTTTTTTTTTTTTTTTTNTTTTTTTTTTTTTTTTTTAAAGTCTGGAACCACAAAGCCAATTTTAATGCCAAATTGGGAAATCTGATGTGCAGCCAGGCTCACAATAATAATAATAATTATATATATACAGTGTATGAACAACAGCAACATTAGAAAAGCAATAACACAACAAAAAAGAAAAAAAAGAATCTGACAAAACCAGTTTACATCTGCATATAAGCATTGAAAAAAAGAAACAATGGCGAGAATAATAAAATCTCTACCAACAATATTTGAGAAATGTAATAATTTGGAGAATTTCTCAAGGACTGGGTGGTATGATGGTACCATGTAACCGTAGAGAAGTCAATTGGTAGAGATTTCACTGTAATGATCATAACTCCCTGAACTCCAGATAGAACTGCACCCATTTGCGTTTAGCTTTTTCTGCCAACCGAGTGGCAGAAATGTTGCGAGGAGTAACATCCACTTGTTGCATGAGTCACTCTCTCAATAACGTGCTGCCAGGAGACGATGACCTCATGTTCCACAGCACAAAAAGCTGCTTTTCCTTCTAACTTTCGGCCATAATCTAGACACTCAACATCGCACAAAATGTACCTACGCACATCAATGGACACAACAAAATGCTGCAAACATCTATCAAAAGCTATTATGTCTGTGCATCAAAGACAGAAATCAAATCGGGTGTGTGAGGTTCTGCACAAGCATACACACCTCATTTACCTTGAGCTATGTGCATTGTGTGCTGAGTTATCAAAGCCATTTCACCATAATTACTCTTTTTTTTTCCACCATATGCAAAACAAACTGCACTTATAATTACACAGAACCTGCACCCCCCCCCNACCCCCCCAACAATCTGAGCAGCGGACTGCTACACCATCATGGGTGTTATTTGCCATTTGATGTAAGAGAGACACTAATATTGTGTAGCTACAGTCAACATGGGATCTGTGTGGATCTCCTCTGGTTCTTTAATAGTTAACCACCTCAGTCAAGCAATGTTATCACAATGTGTTTGTACACACGCCGCGCTTGTCCTTAACAGCCTGAATGTGTGGAATGGCACAGAAAACACCAGCATCATTCTGATTTAACACAAGCAAGAAAGACATACATCTCCCATCAATATTGTATTGATGGAGAGACACATGATTCACACGAGGCTTTTAGTTTTATATCCATGCAGATTATAAATGGTTGTATGCACACACATACACATAATACACAAAATCTTCCAATGCGTTTTCCACTACAGCCTCATCATGTTCCTGCAAAGGTAATCAAAATGGAGTCCCNCCCCACCCCGAGTCTGAGTGCAGCTGAAATCAGCGAATTGACCACTGCACACATTTTCATCTCATTTAGCCACAAAGCCGTTATCAATGCTATTGATCGCAGAGTGAGGGGCTCAATCTGCCAAAGCTGCAAAGAAACACTGTTTACGGGAGTTTCATCAAACCACGAAAACACAGCCTTCATGACAAATCACATGTCAGGGTGCAATGATTGGCAGGGTCAGAGGTCAGACAAAAAATCTATATTTACAGGTTCAATTTTTAGAGTGTATGATGATTGACAATGTAGGAGCAATATAGAGATGTTGTCAAGTACAGGTGTTTGCTGCCTCCAGGAAACAGGATCCTCTTTACCAGCAAATGAGTCATTACTGTGTGGTAACAACTGTTTCTAGAGAACAGCAAAACAGACCATGTTATGGAGAAAACTGAAGGTTAATACTTTTTCAATGCCCAGAGAAATAATACTAACCCTGTCCTCCCTTTAGGGCAGAAAAGTCTGGCTATATTTCATGGCAGTAATGAATCTGACCAAACTCAAACTTTAAACTAAAATCTCAGGTAGATGAGATTTTTGGAAAAACCATATGTCCTTTCAGGTAATTGGAAGTGTTATTTTTAGCACAATATATGCAGGGATATATGATACAGGTCTTTATTTTTGAAGCCATAAACCAATTTTAATGTGCCTGTGTGTTTTGATGAAACATGATTATAGGGCCACATTACCGCTGATTAATGAGAGGCCTCCTGCTGTCTCTCATTGGCTGCTGCCTATGTTGCTTGTTGAGATGTAAATGCACACACAAACACACACATACCTAATGTAATTTTGTGCACTGCCTGCATAATCAGACAAGTTGTATTTAAATAATTTGACCACCCCCTATTTTGTTCACAAAAGTAGACAGATAAATATAATTTCTGATGACTGCTAAAGTGTACAGCACTGGACATTAATTCACCAAAGACGACACAGGTGACATATACGTTATACCAGATCCTGCGGCTGCTGTATTTATTTTAGTGCATTAAAGAAGTGTAGATGTACATCTTGTTGCAGTATAAAAATACACATCCCTCTCAGAGTGTGCATCGGTTCAGTCAGAACAGCTGCTCTGTCTGTTGTGAAAGGAAATCCTTTCATCAGGGTTATTTGGCTGCAATATAAGGAAAGGAAGGTAGTGAGGCTCTCGCACTGTGACTCTGTGTTATCATGACCTGCCGCTGCTCTTGTATTCTTGTGAAGGGGGCGGGGGCTTTCCCATAATGCATAAAGTAATCAAGTTTGGGGCCTTTTGCAACTATTTTTAATTAAAATAAATAAATGTCGCATCAAAATAAAGAAATTCAAGCAGGACTACAAGAAACTAAAAGACCACAATAATCAAAGTGGAGCAGACAGAAAAAAAATCCTGCAACTTTCTGTCATCAGTTCAGTTTCTTTTCTCCTGAAGTCAGTTGGAACACAAAACAAAGACTAAAACTGGATGTAGGCCAGTTCTAGTTTGGTCTGGTTCTTGTTTCTAGTTCTAGTTCTTTGTGCAGTAGAAAAGGGCCCTGAGAAACCTTCTCTAGTGCAACAGTATTGCAACAGTAAGTAACGAGGATTAAACCCCTGCATGACAGTGACAGTGAACAGGCCTGATGAATGATTAGTATTCAAGGTGTGAACCAAGTCCCTTAAATCTGTCAGGGAGATTTTATGGAGCGCTTCAAGATGAGTGCTCTTTGTAAATCATTTGTGAGGGCAGGTGATGTTGTGATGCTTCAGCTCTCTCCTGGGTTGTGCAGTGAGGTCACTAGGTAACTGAGTCTAGGCCCACAATATATGAATATACTGTGTATAATAATAATAATAACAATAATAATAATACATTTTATTTGTTGGTGCCTTTCATAACACTCAAAAACACCTTACTGCACTACAAAATCACAAATATAATATAATAAAACATATAATATAAATAGCATTTAGCAGGTTTTGCCCTGTGTGTGCATCCTCAGGCGACAAAAAATGTGGGATGTTTTAATATCAAACTGAACATGCTGATATGAGTGGATCTGTTTGAACATTCTGCTCAGGAAGGAAAGAAAAGAGGAGAATGGTTCCTGAGGTCAAGGCTGGTCATGCATCGCTATCAGAGATTGTCATGTAAAGACACACACACACACACAAGCTTTTTTCCTGCCTGAACAGACATTAATAACAAGGTTGAGCAGGAATAATCTGAGTCACAGCAAAAGACTCTTGAAAATGAATCAGAGGAAATAATCATAGGAATAGAAATTCAAAGAAATAACTGAAGGCAAAGCATCACAATGTTAGACAAATACAAACAAGCTAGAAACTCGGAAAGAATTTTGTTTAAATTATAGGTTGAGTATTAGCTTTTCATTCTGCCCTTTTGGTCAAAGCTGAAAAAGCCACAAAACTGACCTTCAATCATCATATTCAACCTGTTGAGACCTGATTTCCTCAATCAAACAAAAATTGATTGTTGTCTGTTTTCCTGAGGCACTGAGAGGTGAACTCTGGTCATATGAGGAGCAGCAGGAGCATTAGGTTTGACTCCTTGTTTCACTCCCAGAGGTGAGAAGAGCTTCTCTTCTCTGCACCGGCTCATCTAAGTCAACAGAGGAATGACTTGTTACTAATGTGATGAGGTGAGGTAGAATTGTTGTTTTTTCTGACACATTGGAAATGAGAAAGAGGCTAGTTGAACTAATCTTGATAAATGATTACTTCTCAGTGTCTTGGCTTTTCGGCTTTTCCCATCCGCTTTGTCATTTCTTTCTTTTTCTGTCTCTCCCTCTCAATGGTCCTCTTTTGGACTCATGGGGAAATTGCTATGTGAGCTATTGTTTCCTTTTGTTTCCAGCTTTTGTTAAACCTTATAACTGTCATGAGGACAGAATCCCATCTCAATCTGACAATACTGTCTTTTAGAGAAAAACAATTACCAACTTCCCTCCTGCTATTTGTCACTGCAAGAATTTGTTTCTTTAGGCCAAAACATTCACAAGAGTAAATAACACATCACACATTTTTTCTAGCAGGAATCTGCAGAAACAGCTAATAACATATCAGTGCGGGAAGGGACAGAAAATGAAGCAAATTCAAAACATGATGGACGTGAACAATTATAGCTGAGAAAATTTAATTGGTCCCCTAGTGTGTCAAAATCAGACTGCAGCATACTGAGATTGATTGGTTGACATGGCAAATATGTCAAAAGCTGCTTTATGACAGTGATGTAGTACATTCTCCTCGCACAATTTGTGTGAAGAGTTCAGCACCAAGGACAGCACCCAGGCCAACGATCACAGCTTGTGGAAAATTTTGATGCACAACCAATACTGTCTACGTCTTTGATGAATTCTCAGACTACGATGTATTGGAATATATGCTGTGATGGCTGTTTTGAACACTGCAGTGTTTTTATGTCACTGTTTTCTTTTTCACTGTGAATGCAGCTTAGTCTTTGGGGAGGGGCTTGGTTTAGTAGCCCCTCCCCAAAGACTAAGCTAGTAGAAATCAATCCTGACTTCTGATCAGCCCAGATTATAGACTACGTACTAAATGAATGTCAGTAACAGACACTCAAATCTTTGATATATGGCTTTGGCCAAAAATATTGAATCCCCCCTGCATTTTTGTGTAAACAGTTCTTTCTGACTTAAAATTCAATTAAATTCGATTCAAAAGTACTTTATTAGTCCCTCAAGGGACAATTAAAAGCATGTAGGTTAACAGCAGGCAACAGGATTTTAAAAGCCTAATAAATATATATTTAAAAAAATAAAATGCTAATAAAAAAGGATAATAATAATAATAATAATAATAACACTCCAAACACAACAGAATTTGTTTTTTTAGTGTGTTTGAGTAAGTACAACTGAAAAAAAGCTAATAGTTCTTCATAGTGTTAAGTAGGAAGACATTTCTGATATATTGTTACGATTTGGCGAAGAATACCAATATTATTAGTAGAGATCAAGTAAGTTAAAACATCTTCTTTGAGGTAGGGTCAGAGCAAATGGTTTTCACCTGTTTTCACTGACTTGTAGAAATATTGTAGTCATATTACTGACTCTGAAATCCAAATTTAAGTCTAAAGAATATGAATATTCTGAATGAATACTCAACTACTTGTAAAACACCAATAACTGAATTTTGTTGTGTTTGGAGTGGTACTTTGGTAAAATTTACACAAAACTACAGGGGAGTGCAATACTTTTGGCCAGCGCTGTAGGCTATCATTATCTGTTGTTAGACAATGATAGCCTACAACGCAAAATGGACTAGAAATGGAGGAACTACTCAGTGCTGTGAAAATGTAAAAATTAATTTTGGAATCTTACTGGCCATTTGTGAAGTTTCGAATTTGAAATCAGCAGTAGTTTTCCACAGTTGCAACTCGAGTGAAAACAATGTGCACGCCTTGCATCATTTCCTCGTAGTACAAATGACAGTACATTAAACCATATCTGCCAAAATAACACACATTACATTCAGTGTATTCAACCATCTGTCAGAAGCTAATAAGTTAGTGTGTGCAGAAATAACAAGCAGTAAACACTTGCCATGTTTGTCATAATTAAATATTGTATCACCTATGGCTCTTTTGTAAGCTTTTCACAGTTTTGGATGGCAATGGAGTTCTGTGGCAGGGAGCCATTAGCTAAATTAGGCTTTGGCTACACAGATAACACTTGTTAGCTGGAAAAATGAGTTGTTGGTTTTGGTCTTTGATGACAATGATAACTTTGATGACAATAAAACAATACAATATAGCCTTAACCTGGTAAAGAAGATATGCTGCTTCTCTGTATCTGTGGTAGAAATGAATCTGTTGCATCCTCTCTATGCCCTGCAGTGCCCGAGCCTCTGAACAAGACAAGCCAAGGAGTCTTCTGATAGATATTTGATGGGTTCTGTTTAGGTATTCCTGCACATATTGCTACTTTTGGAGATATAATGTCTCCACAGGCAATTCATGAACCCAGCTAAGCAAAAGCTATCAGATGGTAAAATGGCAATGGCTGATTAGTTCTGTCCTAGCAGTATCAACATCCCCACATTCTTACATTATTTTTTTTTAAAGTTCAGCAGGTTTTTATGTATTCAAATAGTTTTGTAAGTTTTATAATTCTTGGATTATACTTAAATTATAGTTTTTCATTCTCCTCATTCTCTATGTTCTTGTAACAAGAGGAAGCTCGAAGACACGTTCCTTGTTATGGAAATACTTGGCTAATAAAAAAAAAATCTAATTCTTATTTTGATTTCTAAGCTTGTATATGTAGTTGTGTGTGTGTGTGTGTGTGTGTGTCTGTAGTGTTACAAACTGCATTTCACCTCATCAATCTGAACACATGAAGTTCATCGGCTCAAAACACTTTACAGCAAGATGGAACTTTAAAACAACTCATCAGGTCCTTTTTTCCTCAGTACACAAAGGCAAAAACGTGTAAATGTTGATGGCAGCAGGAGTCATTCTCTCTCTCTCTCTCTCTCTCTCTCTCTCTCTCTCTCTCTCTCTCGCAGCTGAACACCTTCTGAGTGAAGTGAGAACAGAAAAGAAAAAAGACCAGCGGTCACTCTCTCCCAAGCTAACAACTTTCCAGGGTGTACAATCAAGCACAAAGACAAACTTTGCCCACTAGTCAGTCCCAGTCACCTGCCTGTAAGCTAGCACCTGCGTTACCATGGTAACTGATGAACAAGGCAGCCTGCACTGTAGTTTCCAAGTGTATATGTATCCACCTTCAGATTTCTTGAGCTGTGTTTGGCTTGAACAGGAGTGAAGACGCTGCACTCCGTTAAGCCTGGAGACTACAAAATGTCATCACTGTTTTGTAAAAATACTACATTTCTAATAAACAATTTGTAATAAAAAAGGAAAAAAAAAATGAACGTAAAAATTAAAAAAAAAAAAAAAAAAANAAAAAAAAAAAAAAAAAACAATGCTGATTTGAATACGCCTTTAAGCATACACATGAACTCACGAGAGAACACACTGCATACTCATTCTTCACTTATAGCTTGCATTAATGAGCCTTCCAATAACATGATGGATCCTCAGAGATGAAACATTCAGATAAATTCATCATTAGTTAGGCCTACATGTTGTTATCGCAACAAATGTACAGTCTGAGTAGTTTTTAGTAATTATCTGGCAGAATGAGAAATACATCAGAGTTGGGCAAAAACCTACTTGGAATTAGTGTTATTATTGAGCACTCTCACTTTTTTCTTTTGCCTCCATGAATTTATTTTCCAATCCCTTTATGGGGATTATAGGGGAAAGTTTATAATTAATAGTAAGTTGTGTCGAGCTTCATTTCTAATTCTGACTGCCTGTATTTTAAGCCTCATACAGCGACACTGCAGCTCTGTAATCCCGACAACATGCTCTGAATTAAACAAGATGACAACAACAAACAAGCGGCATCTCACTGCAGCTTTGAAGTGGGAGCCGAATCAAATCCCAACATGAGGCGAATTGCCCACAGAAACTGTTTTCACACGACGAAAAGTGCTCAGAACTGCCTTTCCTAAAATACTAATCACTTCCTGTCAGTCTCTCTCCAGACAAACAACACCAACAACCTTCAGGCTCTCCAACTCAGCAAGGTCATTTTCTCTCAACTTCTCAAACAAACTCTGTTTCTTTGATGTATGCACACACAAAAGTATATATATATAGTACTTGTAACCTTACACATATGCTGTAATAATATACAAATATAACAATATACCGCCAATTTAGAACACAATGAATATAATTCAATCATTGCAAACATAAGGTTATATTCAAAACTTAGTTGTATCAAACACACCGTTGGGTGTACTTTTTTTTAAGTCAGAGTATATTTGGAATTTAACAGAAAAAAATAAGTTTAACTGTCTCTAATTCTATTTAATAGGCTCTTTCCAACAAAAAAAAAATTGCAGTATTATCCATGATCTGTAGTGAGATTTAGGAAAGTACGTGCTGAAAAACTGAACCGTTTAACAAGAAACCACGCAGAAGAGAATAGGAGCCTCGAAGATAGTGATGAAATTCTTCATGCTGCAAAGTTCTTGATCAATTAATTAGGTCAATATGACAAAAGAACAAACTAAGCAGAACACTTTATGAGTTTTGTACTTTTCCTCCATTAGTATTAAATGCAGCAGAAAGCTGATGAAGGTCTCAGAGAGGCTCTTAGAAAACTGAAGAGGTACTGAAGCTCATTGTTGAAGAGACAGTGTTATAAGAGGCATTACATAAGTAAATAAATCAAGTGCTCATCCACCCACAGCTCCCCCCNCCCCACACACACAACCCATTTGAGTATGCATCCTTGGGTATAAAACATCAGTGACTGAGGTTTCTAACATCGGTAGATTGAACTGTATTTTAAAATTGGTTGATGTTATTATGTAATTATATTTTTGTTTTCTTCTTTGTCTCCATCCAACCAAAACATGTAGCAGCTGCATTTTCACTTTAAAAACGTTAGAAACAGACATTCAGTTTCAACTGACACAAAACAGAAAAGCTGCAAAGTCTCTCATCTGAGAAACTGGAAACAAGAGAATTTTGGAATTTTCATTTGATAAATGACTAAATTAAACAATCATTAAAATACTTCCATCCATCCTTCAATCCACCACCACCTATCTGGGTCTGGGTTGCAAGGGCAGCATGCTAAGTAAAGTAATCCATATGTCCGTATCCCTAACCATATCCTCCGGTGCTTCGGGAGGATCCCACGATGTTCCCAAGCTAGATGGGAGATGTAATCCCTCTAGCATATTCTGGAAGCAGATGTGCCAAGGGGATAAAGTTTCTTCAAGTTGAAAAATGTTCAACTTTGAGCAGATTAAATTCTCTACATCACAGAAGCTTTTCATCGGCTGTCACTAATGCTGGATTCACATGTTGACAGGGTAGATGGAAAACTGGATGTTCTATTCTTTTCAATGAGAGGATGATGGAAAACTCCATCACTGCAGGCTGAGAGAACCACACACACAGACAGAAGGTGCCATCAAAAGTTTAAACTTCTGAACTTTTTCTGCTTGTGCAGCTGCAATGATGAACTGGGTGTTGACTTACTCTTAGATCAAAGATGGATACCGAGAGACTCATTCTTTTGATGCAGATTCACCCAGTTTTGTACAAAAACAGCAGATAACCCACATGCATCTGTCTTTCTTGTCCGTTCTTAAAACGAGCACATATGACAACCACAGTGATTTTATGTAACATTGTGCAAAATGCACAATTTCATCTTCCAATACTGAATTACATCCCACCATATTACCATGCCAACATTTCCGCGTCTACCATTGTTGTCTGCCGTCTGCTGCTTCAGTTGACAGTGATTCTGCTATAATTTAGCAGTCGGGCTGTTTTCCTATCGTCAACATTGTGGATTCAGCGTAAGAATCGCAGCATGACGGGCCTTCCCATCCGAACTTGAGGTTTCAGGTAAGTTTTTAGATTTGTAACTGCTGTGTTTTTGATGAATGAAAGCACCCTATGTTTGTTCAAATACGTGGCTCACCGACACAAAAAAATGACTGACACACAATTACGTGTTGCCTAGCAACACCAAAAAGCCTCTCAGAGAGTCCTTGATCAGAGTTTCATGGGAGGGAAAGTATTGCGATGCGGTTTGATTTTTTGCCAGTTAGATTGTGACTTAACTCAGTCTCAAGGACGGGTGGGCTGTGTGCACACCTGACAAAGATGGTCGAGTTCTTTATTAGTCGCTCCTGTGAAACTGGCACAGGAGAGCTATCACTCAGGGAGCCTTCAAAAACTAAAGCATGTCAAACTAATTTAAGAAATCAATATCCCATCCTATGAGACCTCTGATACATGAAATACACGCAGCTCTGAGGCATAAAAAGACACCGGGCAGCTTTGCTTAAATAATCTGCAGATACGGTCTCATTAAAGGAAGAGGGCTAAACCTGATCACCTACCTGATTGTCTATGTGGAGAATTTGTATTTGAGTATATTTTTATGCATGTACATGTGCTTTTTTTTTTTGGCTTCAGTTATTTAAACTCACCCTGAAGTCGATGCCCACAGTGGAGATGAAGCTCCCCGCCAGGAAAGCTCCGTCTTTGAAACGAACAAGCAGACAGGTTTTCCCCACACCTGAGTCTCCAACCAGCATCACCTGCACAGCAAAAAACATTTAAAATAAATAAATAAATAATAGAAAAGAGAAAAAATCAGAAGGGGGAAAAACTCAGCCAGACATAAAGCAGCAAGGAACAACCACACAGCCAAACAAACAAGCACAAGAAATACAGCAAGCGGTGTGAAGGACAAAGGACAAAACTTTTGTTTATTATTCCTCACCAAGTCTAGACATGACAGCAAAGGCAAAAAAGTCAGATAAAACAGGAGTAAAACCAAAGGAACACCAGTGGAAGGCTTTGGATTATTCACTTTTTTTTTTTTTTTTAAANTTTTTTTTTTTTTTTTAAACTCAGAGCTGTATTGAAGTTAAGATTTGACATAGTTAATGTTATCAGGTTAGCTAAGGGGCTGTGGGCTCTAGACCATGGAATGGGCAGGGAAAAGGAAAAAAAGAAAAGGTGATGAAAGACAGGAAAAAGAGTAGGTGGATATGAAACAAACAGTTGCAGAATGTAGCAAAATCAGTAGAAATCTGAGGATTTTTCCTTGTGCTCCCTCTTTTTCCTTACTAAATTGTTTTCTCTTTCCATACCTGTTCATCTATTCACATAAAATATTTTCTTCATCCTCTCCTTTCCCTTAGCAGCTCTTCATCATCTAAATGGGAGTTAGCAGCAGACAGGAAGTACCTGGTCTGTCACTGTTAATCACAGTTTCTGCCTTTAGCTGTTTCTAAATAAAATACAACCACCGCCTCAAGGAAGGACAGAGGTAATAAAAAACAAACGAAACCTACTCTAACCTTAAGTCTCTCATTAAAGGAGAAATATATAATGCTTTCCTATCAGTCACATATTTTTGTCTGTCTCTACATTGCCAAAAAAATACAGGCGCTGACTCTATAAATCACGTTCTGCATCCAAATGGACTTGGCCAAGTCTTACAAGCATCTGTGAAACATTACAACTAACTTGAAGATATAAACACAAGCTATTATAACTTCAGATACACACCAACATACTGTACCTGCAGCATAATTAAATCTAAGTGCAGTAATGATGGAGCTCTGTCTTCCTGTTACAGGTGCTCTCAGGGAAGGACAGATCAGGATGGTCTGATTAGTTTAGTCCAGAAGGAAAGTGGAGCACATGTCTTTTTCTGCAATTTATCATGTGAAAGGACATAATCAGAGTGTGATACTAATAAGGACGCACATTTCTCCTTATAACCCAGCAAGCAGGGTATTTGGAAGAGAAAGACAACCTGGTGTCGAGGGTAAAAGTGGTTGAATTTGCTTGAAATGGGAGATTTCAGATACTTTAGGTGACTTACAACCTGTCAGACATTGGAATATGCGTATTAAAATGCTGCAGAAACAACAATTACACATCTATGAAACATTTACTTTTCAACAGATTTAACTTGGTTTTAAAGGACCATTCCAAAGAATTTTGCATGTTTGAGCTCAACTCGCATACATTGCATTGCTGATATGGATTTTCCAAAACATATTACTGGAGTGGTAAATATTAAAATTGTTTATCCTACATTCCAGTCTGCCACTGGTTTCAGTTCGTTCCAGTACACCATTAAAAAAAAAAAAAAAAAAAAAAAAAATAGCATGAAAATTAAAATACGGTTTTATGTTTTGGAAAATGCGGTAATGGCAGGTGTATGCAGGTAGTATTTATTGGGCTCAAACATGCAAATGGTACAGTCCTTTAATCCAAATGTCTAAATATATCTATTTACCTTGCAAACAACAAAACAAAACAAACAAAAAACAAACAAACAAACAAAAAAAACTCTGCCGTTTTAGACTGAAATGGCACAAAAGGAACAATCAAAACAAGCCATACATCCCCTCAGGCAGCTGCTTCCAAAACAACAAAAACACGGTGTAGGAGGCACATATCCCTTGTAGCTACACACACAAACTCTGTGGGTGTTTGTTATTGTGAAGTGACAAAGAGAGCGAGTGTGTGTTTTTGTGTGAAGTATCATTCTGATTTCACAGTATTCACACTATTCACATCAGACAGGTACAGAACACCAAACTGCTGCTCAGTGCGCAACTTGTGCGTGTGAGAGATAAACGTGTGTTCACAAACTGTAAAGGCGTGTTTGTTGGCTGTTGTGCAGCTTTGCAGATTATCGATCGTCTATTTGCACAGCTGCTGCTGAATGAATCGGGAAGCTGGTAAAACGGGAGGCGGTAATAACCGAACAGGACGAGAAAAAGCGAGTGTAAAGTAACGTTGCGCTAACCACAAACACTTCTTATCTCTGGCTTTGCTTGTTAAGTCTACTTTTATGTTTGTTGCTTTGTATCTTCATCATACACAGTGAATAAAGTGCATTTTCTCACCTTGAAGGCGATGTCATAAAACTCGCTGCTGTTGCTGATGGAGGGTCTGCTGGGATGAACCACACCGTTCCCCTGGACAATACTCCCCGGGTTGCTCCGTGCAGATTTCCCGATTCCCTTCCCGGTGGGGCTACCGGTGGCGGCTTTCCCTTTGGCAGCCTTCTTGCGAGACATTTTTTAATCACGATACTTAAACAATATATCGTTGAATCTTCGCCAAAGCACGAAAAATCTCGCCCGATCCTGCACAAAGCTGGAGGAAAAGTGGCGGAGAAGTTCTATTCGCTGCTGTTTTCACCTGCGCTGTGAACACATGTTCCTCCGCAGCGCTCCGAGAAAAAGTACAAGTGGAAATGTCTCGATGTTTCAAATGTTCGCGATGCCGTGGCTGGTTTCTTCTGCTCTTGACAGCTTGATCTCAGCGGCGTGAGCGCCTCACAGCCACGGCGATGACTCGAGTGGAACAAACTCCACCTTGAGCGACGCACATTCACTTTGCTATGAAGCTACAGCGCGTTGTGCAAGCACAATAACCCAGAAACTGTAGATTTAAGAGAGCGTGGAACTTTTGCGTGGGATGGATTTGGAGGAATACATACATATACAGTCAGACTATATAAATGTGAAAAATCCAGATCTCCTGACAGCAAACAACCAGTTTGTGGTTGTTTTGGGTGATGTTCACAGTAAAGCCACTAGAGGGCACAAGTTGCTGTCCGCGGCGATGAAAAAAAAAATCTCTATCTATCTATCTATCTATCTATCTATCTATCTATCTATCTATCTATCTATCTATCTATCTATCACCCACATTTATATTTCTATCTATTCTCAACATTATTTAGCAGTACTTTCAGTAATTCATGCTTGATTCTATCATGTTTAGTACCCTGACTAGCTATATTTCTTTATCTTATCTTATCTTATCTTATCTTATCTTGCATAAGCTGGTAGCACATATGAGTTATTAATTATTAATACCATTACTTATAGAAAAATTTTAATAGTAATATATTCCTGATTTAATTGATTGAGAAGCCAAGAAAAGGCTTCCTGAACAAATAGTAGCAACAACCACACTGGCCACCTGTGGAATGCGCAAATTGTGTGATTTCTATAATGTACCACAAGAGGGCAATATAAGAACATAATATTTAGGTAAACTGGAGGATGAACTTCATATTCTTTTTGTGTTCATGTCACATTATTCAGATTTCATTCTCAACCCCAACCCCCACCCCTAAAGGTTGTATGAATTTTGTAGGAATTATAATTGATTCAGGTCTATAGAAAAAGGATTAAATTACTTTTGTAACTTGCAAAGAAGGCCCATCTTTCTTTCTCTCTCTGGCATACCTGTAAGTCTGCATTTGGCTTCTAAAAGGAAGAAACATTACTGTCACATTTAAAGTTTTTAAAATTCTTTCTCTTTTCCTTTTTCACCCTCTTTCAGCCTCCATCGACAGGCTGTTGTGATCAGAACAGATCAGTCATGAAAATGTCACTGGCCTCTCTGTGACTCTTACCCATGTCAGATACAATTTATAACCAGTGGATAAAACAAGTCGTTTTGTAACGTGAAGGATGTCACTCTGTAATGGAGCCACATATTGACTGCATTTGCAACAATGAACAGCAGCATATTCTGATTAGAATGTGATCCTTTGTGGCCAGTAATGAGATGCTGTTGTTTTTCTCCTCTGTAATCTAGTTTGTTATGCAATATAGAATTAGTGTATGATACAAATGCCTTTCTGTTCAACTGCCAGGCTGTCCAGGCTCATTAGAATATGCTCAAAGATCATAGCTTGGCTATTAGAACAGACCTTGCTTGCTCCCACAACAGGATACTAAAGCTAACTTGGATTACCTCTGACCTCTGTAATGTGTAGCGTGTATAATCCCAGGGTAAACTCTTGAAGAGTTCACTTTAATAGATTCAAGGCTATTAGGTTGAGAAATTGATTCAATTTCTCAATTCTCTTGTTTCTCTTGTTTTGATCAATTGAGGAAACACAACACAAATCATAGGCTATGAATCATGTACAATATGAGAGGTTCAGTGCAGAAATGAAAACTTACACTATGCTGGCCTCTTATGATTTGGTAAGGGCCTGGTCAAAAATTTTCAGCTGCTCCCTATTTATATGAAATATTCATTGTGGCAATCTTTTGATGTAAAATTGAATTTTAGTGTAATCTAACATTAAAGTCCTAGGCCTATACCATTTTCTCATATTTCAGTCAAACTTTGTAATTTGCACAGTAATCAAGCTGATGTTATTGAATACGGACTTCTTGTAACCAAGGCAGCGGATAGATTTTGGTTGAACCCCAGTTCAGAGGTCATGAGATGTAAACACAGAGACAGCTGAAGCCTCTTTGGTTTTTGTCCCTAAAAACTGCTGCCTGTCAGCATTTTTACACACCCCACCCAACTTAATGCAGAGTAAGGAGTGGAGTGTCATTGGTTTGAGGGAATACAAACCCTAAAATCCACCAACCCCCTCGACAGCTGAGATTTGTTCTGCCTCTAAAGCAGCTGCCTCCTGTGGTAACAGCTGGGCATTTTGGAGGGAATAGGGGATGTGGATAGAGAGAGACCTTGGCATCCATCCATGTTTCAGAGAAATTAACAACCTTGTCAGATGAGTTAAATATGCCCACCGAGTGTGCTGGACATCGAAAGGCTATAGTTGGTATTTCTGAGCGTGCATGTGGGTATGTCTGAGCCAGCATCTAGTGCAGCACGTAATTTATTTAAAAAAAAATTCATGAATACAAATTGTGGAGATAGTTGAAACAAGAAAATCAAGCATATACTGTCGTTGATCAAACTAAATGAGGCCTCTGTTTTCAGCGTCATATTCTCTACGCAACTATGTAATTCAACTGTCAAGAATTCACTGAATCACATCATTTCAATGTGTCATTTAGGAACAAATTACAGCACTTTTTACTGGGTGCAGGCACTCTTTGAGCTGCAACTCTTAGCTGTGCCATCTCCATGACAATTAGTCAAACAGCATCAAAACTGTAGGGAGAGCAAGGCAAAGCACTTGGTCAGGTGCTTGAAAAAAACATCATGAGTAGGAACATAAGGCAGATAGAGAGCGTGGCCATAAGTACACGCATGTGTGGCCAGTGTCGTAAGGTCACATCACACTGCAGGCGCACCCACAGGCCAGGCATTTGTCAGTTTACCCAGGGTCAGGTGCCCTGAATGTGGGCTGAGTGTCGTACAGCAGCCCGGCCAGTCGCTCAAACAAAGTCTCAGCAACTGTTGATCCGTTGGCCCATCGTCCTTTCAGCTGCCTGAGTGCTGTGAGGAGGGGGCGGGGCATCCTGCCAGCCTGCACCTCTGTTTGTCAGGCCTTCACAAGATCGACCATCAGTGGACTGGTACTGCATGCCACTTATTCACTCCCTGAGAGAGAGAGAGAGAGAGAGAGAGAGAGAGAATGAGTGTTGGTTGCTTTTACAATGTATTAAATTTGATTTGACTGCATCAAGTAAACTAAATACTTTTATGATACTGTACGTATAAGTTGCTTTATGTTCATGTTCATATGTTTATGATACCTACAATCAAAGTTATCTCTTGCCTTATCAATTTTATTCTACAGACCTACATGCATTCTACCTAACACACCACCACAAGTACATTCCAATGCTAAATTTTAGCAAATTAAATGTGTGATCATTATACAGAATCATATTTGTTGTGCATAAAATGCAGCCTCAAGGGGGCACAAGCCAGTGTCCTCCTTGTGCCGGTCCCAAGCCCGAAT